>JALRMF010000314.1:0-60081 GCA_026120015.1 Dendrostoma leiphaemia | reverse complement strand
ATATAAAAACTTAGTAAACTTGCAAAGATAATAATTGTGCTTTTTGCTATAATTTTTAAGAATGCTAATATGCTTAATATTATTTAAAGCTACTATAACGCTAATGTTAACTAGTAAAATAGTAAAGGCTAATTTTATAATAAATTTGCTAAATAAATTTAATATAAGAGCGTTAGAATTAAATACTTTGTTAATTATATTGTTTTTGCAAAGAATACTTTTAAACCTTTATAACTTTTAATATTAATTTAGCTAAAGCTTATTAATAAAAATAACTCTGCTAATAATAATAATAACTTTGCTAATGTAAAAAATAATATTATACTTAATAAATATATTAAAAAGAAATAAGAACTATAAAAGAAAGCTAAGACTTAATATTAGTTAACTTTAAAGAAGACTTTATATAAGATGCTAAGTTATAAAGGCAAAGCTGCCTTTAGTATTAATTTTAAGGCTAAGTCTATTGCTAAATCTAAGGCTAATAAACTAATTAATAAACTTAAGTTAGATAATTGCAAAATATTTAAGAAAGATAAACCTATCTTTAGCTAATTAAATATAACTAACTTAAGCAATTTGCTAAACTTAGGTAATAATGCTAATAATGCTAATAAAGCTAATAACTTTAATAAGGATTAATTTGCTAATAAAAATATTGCTAAGTATATTATATTAACTAAAGCTAATAATGCTGCTTAAAAGAAAAAGCTTAAAACTAGTTATATATTTATTAAGTTTAAGTAAGATACTTAAAGTATGCAATTAATAATGCTACCTTAAATGCCTCTTTAGCTGTTTAGCTATTAATAATTGTATTATTTATAGCTATACTTTTTAAATTAAATATAGTATTAATTGCCTTTTAAATACTTATCTCTTTAACCTAATATAATATATAATTAGTTTTTATTAACTTATAATAGCAATTATAAGAAATACTTTAATAATAAGAGAGAATTGCATAATATTATTAAGATTGCGCTTAATAAAGAGATTGTTGCTTATAAAGTTACTTAAGAGGTATTTAATAAAGCTAAAGAAGATTGCAATATTGTTTAGCAATAATACTTTAACGAATTTAAGATATAAATAAACTGCTTAGCTAAGCTAAAAGCCTTTAACGCACTTAATAGGAAATTAAAGAAAGAGAATTTTAAATTTATCAACTATATAGTTACTAAGCGCTAAATTAAGAGAAGAATTAATAAAGACGCCTATGCTGCTATTAAGATTATCCACCAACAGCTTAACATTGTGAAAGATTTCGTTGTTAACCTCTAAGCCAACGATATAAAAAACAGTAAGAAGACCAACGGCAATAAAAAAGGCGGGGAGAATAGCAGAAAGGCTGGTAGAGAAGTTATTAATATTGACTAAGCAATAATTATTAATATTAATTGCATTTTACTTTGCAATAGATTTATTTTACGTTACAATTATTATGCGTACGCTTATCGACGAGGACGTCGCCCATTTTAAGGGCAGCAAATTATTAAAGATTATAAGCAGGCATAACCTATGCAGGAGTCACTGGGGGATATCTAGCTTTAGCCCAAGGTTCCTCGGCATTTAGATCCCTAACAAAAACAACAACACTAAAACCAATACATTGAGATTCCCCAATCCACCACAGTGGCCCCCTGTTCTTTATGTCATACGCCGTTCTGAAGTTCTGGGTTGTAGCATTTACAACGAAGCCCTTGGTCGGATACACTGAGCACCTCAGTGCCTATAGAAGATAGGGTGAGGAGAACAAATAATTATTTTCCGTCTCTGGGGATGACAGCCAATGCTCACCCAGCTCCTCTGTTGCTCGCCTATTCCGGACCGGGGGTGCCTTTAAGCCGAAACGCCGGGCTGTCGGATGCCCAGGTGGTGAATGAGATGCTAACTTACACTGCGCTTCAGACGCCTGAAGGATCAACTTGAAAGAGACGGACAGTGCCCAGGTGCCGACACTCCATCTGTCGAGTCCCGGAATGTTCTGTATTCGAAAACGCCATCAAATCTTCAGAAGATCTTGACCGCTCTCAACTGCCTGTAATCAAGACAACATCGAATCAAGCCTCAATGCAAAAGTAACAGGCATCGCTGGGGATATGTCGCTCTTCTCTTGGAGGCTTAACAAAGGTGTGAATCCTGTTGGTCTTGACCCGCATTGCACGCAAAGTTCCGACAGCGACGGGTTGCTACATATGCACAAGCCGAAATCTCGACGGAATGACACTTACTAGCGGTATAGGCGAATGCCGTAAGGATACATCGTGCTGCACACAGGCAGAAATTCGAGCTGATGGGAGTTTCAGCTGCGCTCCTCGACAGAATCCGCAGGACGCGCAGCCGCAAACTGTAAAGGACATCCTGGCAGTATTTCATCGTAGCTTCCACGGGCCCATGAGCAGTACTTACTTTTCATTGACTGGGGCGTACCCACAGCCTTCCTCGCGGCTAGTGGGCTCGTGTATTCAGGCTGTCGGGTAGGTGTGGTTCATGATCTAAAATCTCACTTGCATACCCTCCAGGGCTGCTGGCGTATCATTCTCTTATCCACCCCATCTAGTCTGCGGCACACTGCGCTGCTTCGAGTTTGGGCCGGCATTTAAGCTTTTTGCTCCTGTAATGCCTACAAGTTTATGTATACAGGTATATCTGAACATGTACTTAATTGGATCAGTGTCCTGGTTAGTAAAGGTGCTGACTCCCTGGCTTAGCATTGGTTTTCTTGCTTCTTCTTTTGTATTTTTTCCCCTTCTTTCTCTTTCTTCGCTTGCTCCATCTTGTAATTCGTGACTTTACTCTCGCGTCCTGCTTTAGGGAACGCATCCTGCAGTATGGACCACCCGGGGCCTGCTCACAACTTTCAACCTTGGGCTCAGCATCATCGAGATCCTTCGCTCGACAGTCTCCTTGTCGTTGATGACCCGTCCCGCAATACCGAGTCCGAGCAGTCTAGGAGCTTGAAAATGTCTCAACACGTGCCCGTCGAGCTTTCTGAAAGAGGGCCAGGACAAAGATCAAAGGATGGATTATATACAGCGCACACACCTGTGGCACCTGCAGGCAGAAGCCGGAGACTGGGAAGTGTAAAAGATTGGATACCTGAAATGATAGCCCTGTTACTGGCTGTCCTCTGCCTTCTCGCTATCGTCATTATCTTGATGAAGTTTGACAACCAGCGACAGCCAGACTGGTCTTATGCCAACACTTTAAATCTTAGCACTCTCATTGCGCTCATTGCCACTGTTCTCAGGTCGATGCTGCAGATTGTCCTTGACTCAGGTAAGTACCACTAACCCCCGGAACGTTCAATCCGGTTCATCTTGCCTGCTAACCACGACTTATTCGATCAAGGCATTGGACAGCTGAAGTGGCGGTGGTTCAAGTCATCCTTACGTCCACTCAGACATATGCAGACCTACGAAGAGGCGAGCCGTGGCTCCTGGGGCTCGTTTCTTTTTCTGTGCTCAATTGCTCGTCTGTAGGTGGTTCATGGTCTGACCCCAACGATCACGCTGCGGCGGCTCATCTGTCAACAGGAATCTTGCCACTTTTGGCGCTGTCATAACAATATTGTCCATTGTAATCGGCACCTTCACCCAGCAAGCGATTCAGACAGTATCGTGTTCCAAGCCCAATTCCAATGGCCAAGCGTCCATTCCCATAGCCCAGACCAGCCAGCGGGGACTCCAGGTGACCTCGGGCTCTGATCCCATATATCAAATGGTGGTAGACCTCAGAGCCTCTCTCATTGCTGGATTGGCTGGTTCGCAGTCCCCCGACTCACTCTCACCAATATGTACATCAGGAAACTGTACCTTTCTAGCTACCGAGGGCATTACACACTCCACTTCTGGGTTCAGCAGCGAGTGTATAGACGTTTCATCCCTTATCAAGCAGAGCGGACCGAGTTCTTGGGACACATCGAACAACTATAGTGTTACAACAGCGGCTGTCTACAGCCTGGGAGGCCTGAACGTGAGCTATTTCCTGAATGAACAAAACTGGGCAACCAATGGAGGTCGGTGGAACACAATGCTCTCAACGACCTCGACGACTGAGGCGTTGGGCAATTTCAAGGGGGCCTCATCGCTGGATAATCTTACAATGACTCCACGACAGAGAGAAATCGTCAACAATGCCTCCTTCGACGGCATGATGTTCCTCATGCCAAGCCTGAACCCCTGCGAGAATACGGCTGACTACCAATCGTACCTTGGTGGCGTGGAAAACAATCCCATGCCACCCGTCAAGGCCAGTGACTGCCCACAGCTCAACCTGTCCGGAGTGGATACACTTCCCGGTTACTTTTCAATGACGGGAGCTCTCTGTTTCTTTTACGCCTCCTTACAGCACTACAGCGGCTCGGTCGTCAACGGCAAACTCCAAGAAGAGCCCGTCCGCGACCCACAGATCCTCGATGAATCGCAAGACGATAGCCACGAGTTGTGTACGTGGCGATGCGGATTCTCAGACCCCTGCATAGTCGACCACGCAGCTTACACCAATTCCAGCGCGAACCTCAGCAGCGTGCCTGGGGGGCTGACAACCATAGCCAACACGACGGGTCCCAAGAATTGTCTGTACGGCTTCTCGTACGAGTGGTACCGAGCGCTGACGGTTCAGTCGGGCCTGTGGGAGCTTATCGGCAACAGCGGTGTGACCGACACGTGCGAGTCGTTCAAGAACTATACCGCCATGATCTGTCCCCAGCTTTGGTGGCTGAGCGACGTCTTCAACGGCGGCAATGCTTCCATCTCGACAATCACCGCGTTCATGAACAGGGGCTTCAGCAGCCTCACAAATCAACTGCGCACCATCGGCACAGATTGGGATGGCAACCTTAGCACCGTTTCTGTTCGTGCAATCTCGTGAAGCAAATTCCCCCCTCTCTGGCGCAATCCATGCCTCCTGTCAGAAACCGCGGGATCTGTTTCAGAGGGTCTCAGCTTTGTGCTGAACTCCAGAAGCAGATCTTCCGACATCTGACAAAGACTCTCAAAAAGCGAATGCTAATACAAAGTCACTGCAGGGAACCGTGTACGAGACTGACGTTTGCGTGGTGTTCCGATGGGAATGGATGATATATCCGTTTGCAATGATTTTAGGGACGCTTTTGCTTCTGTTCTTCGTGATAGCATCAAGCGCTGGGTTTTTGGGCTTCAGGAGGGAGGTGGTGTGGAAGTCATCCGTACTTCCTCACCTTTTCTACGGCTTGGAAGACCAACATAGGAGCCATGACCAGAATGTGTCAGCACATCCAGACTTGGCCCGGGCGGCGAGGTCCATCAATGTCCGTTTCAACTCTACAGAGGATGGGTGGAGGCTGCACTCTGACGGAGACCACTCAACGTCGCGTTAGGCGCGAGACATTTTTTATAATGAGAGCAGGAACACCAGCTGTGTGCTTAGCTATCAGAGAAGTCTGGTCTCGTTTCGAGGCACAGGATGCAAAATAAACACCTTGAGCTCCAGTGGAAATGTCTTCCCGTCATGCGATATATGGAGCGATTGCCCCGCCAGATCGGCTACCTTGATGCAGAAGGCGTCTGCCAAGGCACAATCCTCAACCATTAAGGTACAACCCAGGACTGGACCTGTAGGCACGCTGTCACAAAACAACTTCCATGTGTTGAAGCAGAATTCATTACGAGAATACCTAGGTACGAATTACACACCATTCGCTGCTTTACAGAGGCCGATGCCCATCTGGTCGGATTCATCGGTGAAGCAGCCTGCGACGGCTGAAGAGCGGTTCGGAAGAAGACTGGGGCTGACATTGTGGTCGTTAGGCGCCTACATGCAGGAAACAATCCGAGGGATGACACAGCTGACTTGGGTTTACGTTTGAGCCATGAGAACATGATCAAGAAGGATCGAGGCCGCGAGCGAAGACCGGGCTGTTTGCTCCATAGTTTAATACGAGGAGAGAGACCCATGAGCAGGGGCTGCTTACACTTGGCACTGGGCAGGTCTGGACGGCCCGGACGGCTCAGAGCTAGCAAGCGGGAAAAGGGAACCTTGGTCCTTGCCCAGGAAGACGGGAACTTGACTGCTTAAGAAAGAATGTCGTCTCCAGGGTTGGGGTCCTGCCATAGCTCTGCCCGTGTGCGTCAGGGTGGGGCGGGCGAGGCATCCCTGTCGGTGACGCACTGACCGTTGTTCGTTTCGGGCGCCGCCAAGCAGGCAGTTTTGGAGGAGCTCCAGCCGAGTGCAGAAGGAGGGAACCGTCGTCACCAACCACTTTTGCAAGCACTTGTCAACTTCCTACACCACCGTTCAGCCCGACGTCTTCCCCCACGAACCACCGCCGCAACCAAGCAGAACCAGCAGCACTTCTTGGAGAAGCTCGACGCATCCTCGTGTGTCAACATCAATCCCTTCGTAGTATCTCAAGCTCAATCAGTCTATACACGACCCAGCTACCAGCACCATGGCCCCCCCGCCGCCGGCGAGCATGCCTCTGACGCAACGTCTCTTGACTGTTGCCCAGACCCTTCAATGTACGTCCGCACGATCCAACAGGGGCGACTGACCTCAGTCTCGCGCTTGAAACTAATACGATCTGTGCTCGAACAGTTGCCTGGTTCATCGGGTATGTGGTCGGCTGCCTCGCCCCAAGAAAGCTCCCCGCCTACCATGTGTTGCTCGGGGGCACTGCACTACCCATTCTCCCCACGGTGATGTTCTCGGCTGGACTTGGCTGAGATCCAAGGACTCGACCATCCGAGAATCGCCGACCTTGAGCTACAGCCAAGTCTCGTCTCTGAGAACAGAACGCATCGCTAACAACCGTCTTGGGCAGCCACCTTACTCTTATCTTCTGCACTTTCCGCTACTCTCTGTCATACATCCGGATGCACTATTACACGCGCATGGCCCAGTTCTCCTACCGGACCGCATTCGTCGCTGCCGCCGTCACCTATGGCATAGTCGTCTACAAGACTCTGCGGGCTCGGTCTAAGGCTGGCATGCAACTGACCCCGCAAGTCGCCTTCTCCTTGGTGGCGGACGAGAACGTTCAGTACTTGTGTATGTGATTTCCTGCACTCACCTGTTACGAACTCATTGCTGTAGGCTTACCAAGCTGACTTGATCTTGTCACAGTGATGGCCCTTGTCTGGCTGTTCTCTCCTCAGTACCCGGTGGCCATGCTACCCTACGGTGTTTACTCGATCTTCCACTTCGCGACCTACACTCGCTCCACCATTATCCCGACTATCATCCCTCCCACTCAGACGGTACCTGCAGACGGAGCGTCTCCAAATGCCAAGCCGCAGTACAAGAACCATCCCATCGCGGACGCTATTGGAAACTTTGTCAAGGAGTACTACGACACGTCCATGTCTGTCGTTGCCGGTCTCGAGATCGCCATCTGGATTAGGCTTCTTTTTGCCGCCATCCTGTTCCAGCGCAGGAGCTGGATCCTGCTGGCCATCTACACGACCTTCTTGCGCGCCCGCTTCAGCCAGAGCACTCATGTCCAGAACTCGTTCGCTAGTCTCGAGGCGAGAATCGACAACCAGGTCGGGGCTCAGGGCACGCCGCCAGTGGCCAGGCAAGTTTGGGATGGTGTCAAGGGCGGTGTGAGGCAGCTCCACTCGGCTACAGACCTGAGCAAGTACTCCGGCGGCAGCTCTGCTCCCAAGAAGACTTCCTAAATTTGGTCAGCCTTGAACTTCATGAGGAAGTCGAAGACTTGTCGACGGCTCTTTGCGGCCGAGTGGCTTCGATCATCAAGGGTACTGCGGTCGCGCAAGACTCAGACCGCAGAATCTTGGCCTTCATGCAGCGAGTATCAAGAAGTGACGGCGTCCTCACATGTGGAGCACGTGAGGTAGCGACGACACTCTGGTGCTAAATAGAAACATGAAAGCGAGGAAACGATGTGTTCACTGGAAAGCCTGAATGGAGGTTTCAGCACTATGCAAACGTAGGGCAGATGGGAAGAGTACGCTGTGTGAGGGTTCCGGAGTCGCATCATTCAGCCTGCATTTTACAGTGTGGAGGGGAGTTGGTGGCGGGCGACAGGAAGACTGATGCCGGGTTCGTGTGATGTCCGGTGAAGGGCTTGTGTTTTTGATATGATTTTCCTTTTGATTATCATTAAGGTGATTGAGTTGCAAGGTATGCTTTCTCCAATGGAATTGCACATGAGCCCGGACAATTTCTAGAGGGTCGTGATTTGCAGGCAAGATCAACAGCATGGATCCATGGGTGACGAACGGGACCCTTCCCCCTCCCCGTGGTGCCCGCAAACGCGGTCCAGAAGTCTTGAAGATTGACGCGTCGCATTCACGCTGAGAGTTCTCCAGTCCCCTATGCCCCTATTCTACATCTCAGAAATTGTCGAAGCCATGTCGTCAACAAGCAGCACGCCGCCGGCACTGGAAAGAGCCATTGAGAAAGCCGATGCGGCGACGTTGCGGATGATCCTGAAATCCATGTGTCGCAGTTCCGCCGCATGCATCGTAGAAGCTTCAAGACTGCTCCTGGCCCCGGGGGAAGCTCAAACCTCCTCTTCTTCTTCGTCAACAAGCAAAAAGCGCAAGATTCAGACCGATGTGGACGCCAACAAACTTCGCTCGCGATACGAAATCTGCGAGACATGCGAGAAGGTGTTTGATGTGAGGAACGGGCCCAGTGCTTGTCAGACACATGACGGTAAGGCCAAAGACCTTTACTCCATGCACAGATGAATAGAATCAAAGAAGCACTAGCAACTAAGATATTGCAGGTTCCTTGGAGGTGGATGAGGACCAATTCCTGGATGATGATGATATTCAGGTTGGAGAATATATCGACACGAAGACGGACTGGCGCGTGGCGGAGTTCCCTGAGGGCTTCATTTGGGATTGCTGTGACGAGACCGCAGATGGACCACCCTGTGTTGTGCAAAGCCTTATTGCAAAGCCTTAGGGAGTGGTTGCCCTCAGTTCTCGTATGGGAGGCCATGTCGAGGCAATTGACTTGACAACCTGTCACGATTGCATCTTGCTACAAGATGGGCTCCCAGCTTGATGCTCTGGCATGTGCCTGGTGGACTATCTATCTGTCTGGGGGGATGATGCTTGGCCGGGTGTTCTGACAGGCCCCGACAGCGACAGACAGATCGGCACGGGGAATTGAACTGACCTTGTGGTGGTGCGTGTGCCTGGTGTGGTAGTTGGGCCCCACCGAAGCTGCACTGATGAGGCGATGACGTAGTTCCTACCATGTACCGCATGTCACTGCATCAACGGCACACCATTGCGGTCTGCTAGCCTAGCGTGCTGCTTTCCAAGAATCCAAGAAAGCTCATTTCGACTTGAGTGAAATGTCACCAAACCGTTCAGCTGACGGCATCTAGACCCACAATCTGCCACGCTGCTTGACGTGACCCGACGCTGTGGGACGTTAGTTTGGGCAGACCAAGGATCTTGCCTTTGTCCATCTTGAACCTCCTCGCAGCCTGGCTTTTTCAAGCAACCACATCTCTATTGGTCGCGTGAGATGACCTCGCGGAAGATATCGTATTACCTCCTCGCAACTCCAAACGTCAGCCCTCTTGAACACCCTCGACTGCACCACCAGCCACGATGGCCTCCCTTCTGCGACAAATTGTCGCTGGGCCACGTGCCAAACATGCGGAGACAGGGCTGGATCTCTGCTATGTGACAGACAATATCATCGTGACGTACGTCGTGCTCCGGGACTGGGCTCTTGTAGTCCCCCACGCATCGTGGTATTTTCTTCGTTATGTTGACAACTTCTCCACAGCTCCGGTCCCAGCCAGACGTACCCCCAACGTGCCTATCGTAACCCCCTCGATCGCCTCGTAACCTTTCTCGACGCCAAACACGGCGACAAATGGTCGATATGGGAGTTCCGAGCCGAGGGTACAGGCTATCCAGACGAGGCTGTCTATGGCAGGATACGACACTACCCGTTCCCCGATCACCACCCGCCGCCGTTTGGGATGGTGCCCATGATTATGGCCAGCATGCGGAATTGGCTCAACGGCGAGGACGATCACACAAGTGGCAGTAACACAGAACAGCTTGATCTGGGGAAACAGTCCCAAAAGAAGAACGACGAGAACAAGAGGGTCATTGTCGTTCATTGCAAGGCCGGAAAAGGCCGCTCCGGCAGCATGACGTGCTCGTACCTGATCTCGCAGTGTGGCTGGAAGGCAGAAGATGCCCTTGCTCGGTTCACCGAGAGGAGAATGAGGCCCAAGTTCGGCTCAGGCGTATCGATCCCCTCGCAGCTACGCTGGATCAGCTACGTGGACCGCTGGACCAAGGGCGGCAAGAAGTACGTGGACCGCGAGATTGAGATCCTAGAGATCCACGTGTGGGGTCTACGTCATGGCGTCAAAGTCAGCGTCGAGGGCTTTGCGGATGAGGGCAAGAAGATCAAGGTCTTGCATACGTTCAAGAAAGACGAAAGAGTCATTGTTGCAGGCGATGCTCCCGGTGGCGGCGGCATCATGGACATGGTCGGCGACGCACTAAGTCCGCAGGGCGACGACGAGGAGATTTATGAGGACGCCAATTACAATGACATCGTCACCGATGGGGCCAACCAGGGGAGCGGCGACAGCAGCAATACTAGCAAGGCTTCCTCGCCGTCTCGCAGCGGTTCCAAGAAGGGCTCCCGGACAAGCCTGCTACTGCGCAACCGCGGCACGGTCAAGAAGCTCGCATCGAATCCGAAAAGCAAGACTATTAATCCAGCCGATTTCGCGGCGGTCGATTCTGGCGCGTCGACTCCGTCCGGCTCCAATGCCAACCTTGGCAACCCCAGCTCTTCTCAGCCCAGCCTTCCCAGGACCAACACCATGGCTTCCGCTTCTGAACCTGGTGGTATGGCCGTCATCTTCAAGCCTGCGTCGCCAGTTCGCATCCCAAACTCCGACGTCAGCGTCTCCCTCGAGCGGCGCAACCGTGCGCCTTCGTCTATGGGGCTGACGATGGTCACGGCTGTGGCACACGTGTGGTTCAATACCTTCTTCGAGGGTAATGGACCAGAGCGGGATGGAAAAGCAGACGATAGCGGCGTATTTGAGATCGAGTGGGAGAAGATGGATGGAATCAAGGGGAGCTCTCGCAAGGGCACCAAGGCCGCAGACAAGATTAGTGTCGTCTGGCGGGCTGTAGGTGCCGAGACGCCTTCACTGACGACGCCGGGCGTGGTGGTTACAGAGCCGGGCGAAGGCAGCCCAGTGCCGCAGATGAAGCCTGCGGATTGGAAAGGTGCGGATGTTGAGGATCCAGACCAGGGCAAGAAACTAGGGCTGCGCACGGCAGATCCAGGCAGCGCGTCCGTGAGCAAAGCCAGCAGCATCAAAAGCCAAGAAGTGAACTGCACTGCGAGAAGTAACAAGGAAGGCGGCGACGGCGAGAAGGACTCGGATGACGAAAGTCTCAAGGGCGTCAAGAGCGCCGGTCCTTCTGGTGAGGATCGCCTTGACAAGGATGAAGACCGCGCGCGGGATGGCCACGCGCTCAGCAGCTCAAGCCAAGAACATACGAAAGCGCTGTCGGAGCATGAGAAGAAGATCGAGGCTACAAAGGGACAAACGGCGGATCCCGAGGCGGCCAGCGGATCGGCGAAGTCTCAAGAGAGGCTTGTGGAGACGTCGAGATCTGGGCTCAAGGGTGGCGGCGGCGCTTCTGCGGAATGACCAGGAGGCTCGTCCCGGGTTGCAAAACGACGAGGAGAGCATTCACGGTCAGCGATCACGCGATACGACACACCCTTGTTTTGGCGAGGCTGGCAAGAAGCTACCGCCTACGCACTATCAGAAGAAGGATATGGGCTCCGGTTTAGAAACGAAGGTAAGGACAAAGACCTAAGATTAATGACGGTTCACACCATACGGTGATAGTCCTGTGGAAGTCCTCGATCATTTACACCCTTGAATAGCGTTGTGAGGGCGATTTACATTGAAGAGCGTCTTAGGACGTTACACGTATACATATATGAGAAAACCCTAATAGAGCTGACCTGTTCGCATCTGGTGGTTACCTTGCTTAGCCGTCGCTGGGGTGAACAAGCGTATGGGCCAGGGCAAACACATTTAACGATATTGGGTCCCCAATCAACCCTCAGAGCCGAACCGCGACAACTTACCCAACGTGGAAAGATTGCCGGACAAACCGTCACCTGCTGAGTATTGACCCGACATTAGATGAGGGATTGCCTTCCCCGCGGAAGAGGGGCTTTGGGGCCATACCTGGCACTACACCACACTACTGTCCCATGTCAATGCGGAGTGACAATGCGGAGACGGTCATGCTTTATGGAGAAAGCAGTTTCTGCGCCTACCTGACGTTGCTCCGCATGCAAGCGCCGGCGGTCTTGAGGGTCTCGCGAGGCGAATGGACACCGAAGAGCCGGCCGATGATATGCGACAGTGCATGAGATCTGATCACGACTTCTTCTCCGGCCGCGACCTTTGAGTTGCAAGTCTCATCCTATATATTTGGCGAAGAGACCTGATGGCCTGTGTTTAAAGAAGTGATACTGTACTGTGCGACCACTTTAACGATGCCTCTTCACGATCTTCTCACCGTCGTCCCCTCTCACCTGGCATCTCATCCGCTCCAGACTCTCATCACGCTCCCGCCGATACTTCTCCTTGGCTATATCATTATCAATGAGTGGCTTCGCTATCGCGCTCGCGTTCCGGGGTTGAAGGGCCCTCCGGGACTGCCACTGATCGGCAACCTTCTCTCCGTCCGCACGAACGCGGCGGCCAAATACAAGGAGTGGTCCAAGACATATGGAGATGTATACCAGGTGCAGATGGGCAACGTGCCAGTCGTGGTTGTGAATAGTGCCAAGGCGACCAAAGCGTTGTGGGTTGGGCAGGCGCAAGCGCTGAGTTCGAGGCCCATTACGTATACTTTTCACAAGGTACATAGACGAGACCGTATCTTTTGGACGCTTGTTCCGAGAGACGCTATCATGAGCTCCGCTGACAGGTGGTGTAGGTGGCGTCCTCGACACAAGGCCTCACCATTGGCACGTCGCCGTACGATGAGTCCCTGAAGCGACGCAAGAAGGGCGTCGCCGTCGCCGTCAACAGGCCCGCCATCGCCTCCTACGTGCCATATTTAGATGCTGAGTCCCGGACGTTTATCCGCGACCTGCTGGTCCACGGGTCCTCCGGCAGCCAGCCCATCGACCCCCTCCCCTTCATCCAGCGCCTCTCGCTGAGCCTCGCCGTGACCATCAACTGGGGGGTGCGCATCCCGTCCGTCTCGGACCCGCTGTTCAGGGAGGTCGTCGCCGTGGAGGAGGAGCTCAACCGCTTCCGCAGTACGACGGGGAACCTGCAGGACTATGTGCCTCTGCTGCGGCTGAACCCCGTCAACCTCCACTCGGCGCGCGCGCGGGCGATGCGGGACCGCAGGGACGCGTACCTGGCCAAGCTCAACGGGGACCTCGCAGCCAAGGTGGAGAAGGGCACGAACAAGCCGTGTATCCAGGCCAACGTGATCAAGTACAAGGAGGAGCCGCTCACGGAGACGGAGCTGACGAGCATCAGCCTGAGCATGCTGGGCGGGGGGTTCGAGACCGTCGCGAGCACGGTGCAGTGGAGCGTGGGCTGGCTGGCCGAGCATCCTGAGGTGCAGGAGCGGGCTTTTGAGGAGATTAGAAAGTTCCAGGGGACCGAGTCTGTCGATCCGCTTTGTGATGCGGCGGACGAGCAGAAGTGCGGCTACGTGAATGCCATGGCCAAGGAGGCCGTGCGGTTTTTCACGGTGATACCGCTGAATCTGCCCAGGGAGTCGACGCGGGACGTTGAATACGAGGGTTGTTTCATTCCGAAGGGCACGACGGTGTATATGAACGCTGAGGCTTGCAATCATGGTGAGTGTTCCCTTTTCCCTCGGTCGTTCTTGATTTTGGGCGCCGTTCCTGACTTGGATCCGGGCACAGACGAAGCGCTCTGGGAAGATCCTCACGTTTTCCGCCCAGAGCGATGGTTCGAGAAGCCAGATGCGCCGGTCTTCACGTTCGGTCTCGGCTATCGCATGTGCGCAGGCCATCTGCTAGCGATGAGGGAGCTGTACATCGTCTTCATGAGGCTACTGGCAAGCTTCAAGCTGGAGCCGCACAGCAAAGGGGATTTCGACCCGGCCACTGGCGCAAAGGACCCGCGGGATCTGATCGCTGCGCCGCGCAACTACACGGTATACTGTGTGCCGAGAGACGAGGAGATGCTCAAGGCCTTGTTGAAGGAGTTCAAGGACGAGGACTAAGAGAGCGGCGATTGGATACGTTGGCGGAGCTGGAGATCGGAGAGCATTCCAGTGGCGTTGGACGGCGCGTGGCAGCTATGTATTGAATGACACATTTTCGTTTTTTCCATGACGAAATCCCTGGAGCATACCTATAGCATAGAAATTTTGATGTTACATCACCAAGTGAGGGCACAAGGACGCTACCAGTCCCCGATAGGAAGATGTTGGATTTGATTTCTTTTTTTTTTGGGGGGGGGGGGGGGCTTCCGCAGGGTTAGGGTCGATGTGTTGGCTTTTCCGTCCCGAGGTTGATAGCGCTTGGAGAAAGGAACAGGACGACGTCGTGCTCGACCTGGCTAGACGAGAGCCGCTGTCCAACCTCGGTGACCTCAACACACAAGTCAATCAATCGGCTTTTACCCAATGAGCTCAATCTTCAGGCGCGCCATGTCTCGACGATTCACCATTGCGAACTTGCCACGTATAGAGGCAGCAGCGCTGTCTGAGCAGCTGCTTGCCCTGAAGACGCCGGACAAGTCGATCGCAGTCATTGACGTCCGCGACGGTGGTAAGCCTGGCAATCTACAGCTTCCTGCGATTGCGTCCTTGTAACTGACTGTTTCTGCCTTCAAAGACCACATTGGCGGGCACATCAAAGGCTCGCGATGGGTTCCTTCTCACCAGTTCGACGAGTGGCTGCCGACCCTCCTCCGCCAGCTCGAGAATACCAAGACCGTCGTTTTCCACTGCGCCTTGTCGAAACAACGAGGTCCCAGCGCCGCACTGAGGTACATACGAGAACGAGAGTCGCGGTACGGGCCCGGATCTGTCGCGGCTCCTGACGACGAGCAGTCAAGCGGCGGCGACCAGGACAACAGAGAGGGCGAGACAACCCGGGGCGGAGAGGAGAAGCAACCCGTCGTACAGCAAGTCTGTGTACTCAGAGGCGGCTTCTCCAAGTGGCAGGAATCTCATGGCCCAGATGAGCGATTGACAGAAGCTTATGTCAAAGACTTGTGGGAGGACTACTGAGCCCGCCAGCCCGTGACAGGCACCGTCGTGTCGCAGTCCGACGCGTGCAAGCGTGCCACTAATACCACCCAAGGATGGCGCGAGGCTAGGCTTTGCGGCACGTTCGACCAAATTGGGACCAAGATCCGGGTGCTTCATTCAACCGTTTATTCTGTGGCGACCAGGGTCGCTGTCAAGCGCTACAGTGGCCGCTTCCCACTCAGTGGCGATCAAGTACAAAGCTCGGAATTTCCGGTTCCTGCAACGGCTCCCAACAGCGCCTGCCCATCTTCCAGGCCAATCCCCCAGCTTTCTCAGCCACCTACTTCTTGACAACTGTGGTCTCTCTATATTATCGTCTTTCGCCATTCATTTGCCGTTGCTGCGAGTGCGGTTGCTTCGCTCGGTATATCATCATTCTGTGCATGATGAGTGCGTATGATCTGTGTAACAGGCCCGAAAAAGAGGCTGAGAGATACCATCTCTTACTCCGTTTCATCGGTCCTCTCGTCAGCACAATCGGTATCTCTCAGGCTCTCAACACCCTGAGCAATTCATTCCGATCATCTTGCTCGAGCGGCGCTCTGAAGTTCTGATTTACCAACTCAATGCGCGGCATGATGCCAGTGAGGCTGGGATCTCTTGAGGGCGTCGTGTGGGCATTCGACGTCAAGTCTCGGACGCTGAAGTACGCCACGAGATGGTGTGTCAGGCCCCTGAAGGTCACGCTGATCGTCCTTCTGTACAGCCCTGAGGCACTGTATGTTCCTGACGAGAACCGGTCAGCATGCATTTATGGGCACTGTCCACGAGAGTCGGGTCGCAGAACTTCGCTTGACTACATACCATTTGTTCTGCTGCAACCAGCCGGTGTTGCAAGTTGGCGACGCACCTCAAAGTTTCCGATTGTCACCGGATGGGACCACGCGACGCCATCCTGCCATTGTGTGATCCCGGATGACCGATATTCATACACGAAAATGTTCCCACTCCTCGGCAGCATGGGCTGTTCTGAGAGGCGTGGCCTCCTGCTAACGTGGTTGAGGTTGCCTCTCAAGCAAGCTTCGATAAGAATGAGAGCGTCCTGCGTGGAGGCTGCATGTCCGTGGTACGTAGTGACGATAGGTGCTTCTGGCATCGGTGGCTCCAGGAGGGCGGCCGCCAAAGCAGATGATTGCAGCTTTTGGTGCAGACAGGCAGAGAGTAGTGCCGGAACTTGTCTGTGACATGCCTCAAGTATGTCGTTGGTTCTGGGGTTTAGCCGACAGCGTGCCCTGTGGCTCAGGAAACGAATTGAGAATATGGGCAAGACCTCAACAGACACAATGACATGCGCCATCACTGTACACAAGGACTGGCGAGCCTCTTCTTTTATCATTTCCTTAGCCAAGGTCACTGAGCAACGTCCACGCCTTACCAGTAGACTTTCAACAGCATGAAGCATGACCAACAAGGAATGACCCTGTTGTTGTGGTTCGTTGGGTTCAGGGCGGCCTGGCGCTGGCCAGGTTCACAGCTCCTCCATCGTGGCTGCATGGGAGCTCTTCCTGCCTGCGCCCTTGGGAAGGGGAATACCACATCTTCCATTCAGGGAAGTCAGTCCCGCCGCATTCTTGCAAGTCCGCCACATGTTGATGAACGGGAAATATTCGGGCAGCTGATCCCTTCCAACATTTTGCCCATCAGAACCTGATCGTGTTCCAGCCGCGAACATGCAGACGTGTCGGAGAGTATGCTGTTGCACTCCGGATGTGATCTGCCAGGGGCAAACGACGGCCGCGGCGTGCACACGAACATGTCTCCGCCGGCTACGATCCCGCTGGCAATTCTCAAGAGGGCACAAGCTAGAGGTAGCCAATGGGCAGCTTCACTTGGGTGCGGCAACACTCTGTGTCGATTCGTCAACCGTGTTGCGAGCTCATGCTGCCGAGGCACAAGCTCATATCCGAGTCGAAGCTTCGTCGGAGCTCCCTTGCCAAGAGCAAAGCTTGACGGTTCCTTTTCCGCTGGCTCGTAGAGCGGTTGCACCTCCTGCACAAGCTCCCGCACGTCAAACCACACTCCCGTCAAGCGTGCCAGGAACCGTCCCAGGATTTTTAAGTTCTAGAGCCCCGCCGCCATGCCTCCTCCAGAATCAAAGTTTCGCCCTGAGGAACGACCATTCGCTCCTGGATTTCGAGTCAACATCGCCGACTTCAGACGAGGGTTTATACTCTCCGATGTCGACACAACGCCGTCGATGGCAGGCTTGGCAGGCACATAATATCGGAAGCATGAATACTCCAAGACATCGTGCTGCCAATCGGACTTGTGAACTTTCTGGAAGCGCTCCGTCGAGAGCTGGCCCAATCATCATGAGGGTCCTAGGAATCACTCCCGCTACCCAGGAAATCAGACAGACAGTTCAACCGGTCATGCGCCACATGAACCCTGCGGCTTGGAGTATCCGATCTGAGCACGCCTCAGCCGCGCGCCCGTCTGACACAAAGACAGCAAGACTAATAACCGCCAACAAAAAAAACAGGCCGATCCGCCCAATGATGTCACTTAACACCGATCAGAGAAGTTGGTGTCACATTTTCGGTCAGGCGCGACGTGGTCTCTCGGGTCAAAAGGCGAGCGCAGTACTGCGATACTGTTGCAGAGATGTTGCTCAAATCTTCAATATTCCGATAATTGGCTCATGCCTATCGGCGGTCGACTTACATCTGATGTATTTCCGAATCGCGCGTTAACATTGGCGGTCCAAGACATCTATCCTGTTCGTGGTCAATGCCCGGCCACAGGATCACACGCCATCTGCGAGGGTCTTGCTAGACCTACTCAAGTTGCCATCGGCGTACTCCATGACTTATCTAGCGCTGCCGAGTACCAAACAATCGGAAGCCACTGTTGGCTTGTAGCCGATGCGGCGACATCGGGAGCTGTGTCCCCTCCTCGGGAAGTCCGCCATGTATGCCGGGACACAGGCTATGGCTTGTCTGCGGTGATTTGCCATGTGGCGCAGGCACCGGGGGAACCCTCGTCATATCTGTATGGCAGCTCCGGGCCCGATGTCAGCCGAATGTCCAAGTGGTCTTGGCCCAGGATCGCCTCGCCCGCTATGATCTTTGACCCTCTGCGCACCTGTTCAGGAGGGTCAGAGGGTTTAACGACTCGGCCGTCCGCGACTTGGCTATCCATATCGGGCAAGTGAAACCTAGTTTGCGTGAGCGGATGTAAGGCACATACTGCATGTCACGATCCGCTTGCTCGCGCTGTTCGCGACTTAGTTTTCATGGGGCGGCCCTAGGCGAAAGTAAAAGCACGTAAAGTTGAGGCTGAACCGGACCAAGGCCCCGCCCTGCGACCACTATCGGCGTGAACCCTATTTTAGCTGTACCGCACGGAGCGCTGCACTTCCACCCCTGACGATCAGATCGTCTGGAATCAAGGCGGCGGCGGAAAAGCTGTTCCTATTTTCATAGTCTCGGTTGCGTTCCCGCTTTAGGAAACCGTTGCAGTTCTTGGGGGCTCGCAAGTCACAGTTTTTTTGGGGTTTTCTTTTTGTTGTTTTCCCCTCTCCCCACGATAGGCCTTGGGATTGTCGCCCATGCCAGCCTGCCGTGCAATCCTAGGCTGCTAGCGGCCTTGGAAAGGGCGCCACCACTGGCAGCCAGTCCAAGAATGAACACGGTGCAGAGGCGCAGCCTGTCATCAACCACAACTTGAAGCTTCAGTCCTACCACCATTCTCTCGAGTCAGGCACTGGGTCTCGCTTTGTACTGGATAGTACTCGTCACTTCGGCTATCTACCTAGGTACTCAGTACGATACGTACTGGCAGAAGAGAAGTGCTGGTCCTTGCCTCTCACGCTCCGCCTGCGCAAGATAGAGGGTGGTTGTACAACAGTCTTGACCTACCAGATGGCTTATTCGTGCTGGACGCAAGAAAGGGCACTGGGCACGTGGCTCGGTACATGACCCATTGCGATTTGCGTGTGACGAGCGTCGACGTGGTGGAGCATCGCATCGCTAAGTCGAAGAGGACGGTGAGGAGAGCGAATGTAGGGGCCCGCGTGCGAAGTCACGAGGCCGATGCGACTCGTCTGATCAATAGCGTCTAGAGGATGGAGACGCGGCTGCAAGACAGGTCTTCGCGGGGTCTCCTCAAAGGATTGCGTATTGAGGCCCATGCCTTCTGTAATGCCAAAAATGGTGGGAACCTCCTCCTATTATCGATTTTGCGATTTCTTTACTCAAGCCGAATTAAGTCGACTGCAGACGCTAAATTCCGTGAACGGCTTGATTCATAAAAGGGCTTTCAAGACAACGTATTATCTAGGTATGAAGACTTATGACTAGCCCAGTAAGTACCTAGGTACCCTTCCTGTTGACAACCATACCACTTACGACTGGCAGGCCAATTAAAATTATTCCGGTGCTCAGGACCTGTCGGACTGAGAATCTTCCATGTTCAAGTGCAGGCCCACCAAACAACATTGACGGAGGTTGCGCCCTTACTCAGAAAGTATGCACGGGACTTGCCGAGTTCGAGGTAGCGCCGTGTCACCGCTCCTAAGAAGGACAAGACCAGAGCCTTGCATATCTAGCTTAGATCAAATGTGAGCGGGAAAGCAACATAGCGGAGCTGGAGCGCCGTGTTTCTGCGACCCAAGAGAACGCGATGGGATCATGGTGATGCGGAGCGTCTGCCACGTATAATATAATATGTAACAAGCCCCACTGGGTGCATCTCAAGAAATCCAGGAATCTACAATGCCATGGCGTTGTTGTAAAACACAATATCGTTCCGCCGTCTTTAATCACTTTTCATCACACAAAACATGAAGGTGACCAATCCCGTGACTGCCATTCTGGCAAGCCTCATTGGTCCCTCTACGGCAGCAATCTCCTCCGTCGTCACTGGCTCGCCGGTTGGGTTTGCCTCGAGCGTGACAGGTGGCGGGACTGCCACGCCGGTATACCCAACAACGATCGCGGAGCTCAAGAGCTACCTCACATCCTCGTCGCCGCAGGTGATTGTGATTTCAGGCGAGTACAACTTCGCAGGCAGCGAGGGCACGCAGACGGAACCGGCGTGCAATGCTTATTCCTGCACCCCATCGGAGGGCGGTCAGGCGCTGCTGAATACGCTTTCCGGATGCGGATCAACCGCGACGTACACTGGTGAGAAGTCCTGTCTCGACTCAATTTTCCCTTGCTTTTGTTCCAACTCTGCCGAAAATGTATTGGGAGGTCTCTTGAGAGGTCGAAGGCTTCTCCCAAGAGTCGAGACCAAAGAGCCTCCTTTGGTTCAACATATCGTGCAAACTCCCTCGTTACCTAGATACGCAAATAATGACATGTGAGCTCCTCTAGTGACCATTGACACCGCCGCGT
This sequence comes from Dendrostoma leiphaemia, assembly GCA_026120015.1. NCBI lineage: Eukaryota > Fungi > Ascomycota > Sordariomycetes > Diaporthales > Erythrogloeaceae > Dendrostoma > Dendrostoma leiphaemia. Next base: position 39,452 of record JALRMF010000314.1, on the reverse strand, counting down.
ATCAGGGAATTGCCGTTGCATCGGACAAAACCCTCGTTGGCACAAATGGTGCCACGCTGAATGGCAAGGGCTTGAAATTCGTTGGTGTCGAGAACATCATCATCCAAAACATTGAGATCACGAACCTCAACCCGGTAATCTCTATGAATTTCAAGCCCCATCTGGGGGCAATTCTCAGTGATCTCTCCATGTACTAACACTAAGCAGGCGTACGTCTGGGGCGGCGATGCATTATCGTTCTCTGACACGAACAACATCTGGATCGATCATGTCACCACATCCAACCTGGGCCGGCAGCATTACTCCTTTGGCCAGGAGTCCAATAATGCAGTGACTGTATCAAACAGCTTCATTAGCGGTAATACTGCTTACTCGGCCAGTAAGTCTGAGAAGTTCACTTGGATCGGACGTCACAACACTCTGAACCGCCACTGCCCGCTCAACCCTGGTGGAGGAATTTATGATATTGACAATGCCATACAGCTTGTGATGGCCACTCATACTGGGGCCTAGAACTTGTCGGTTCCGGGGATTTTATCACCTTCTACAAGAACGTATGTAGTCTACCGGCTCTGAAGTTTCCTCTCGTGTCAACCCCCCCCCCCCCTTTTTTTGTTCCCTTTGTCTCTTTCTTTGGACCCTCCTGACAAGGCAATTCACCAGTGGGTATACTACACGTCCGGCCGCAGCCCTGCTCTTAGCGGCAATACGGTGTTTCATGCGGTCAACAATGTCTGGTCCTCCAACTCGGGCCACCTGCTCGAAGGCACGAGTAACGGTATGGGTTTGTACGAAGGCAACTACTTCATCAACACGCCTACAATTGCTGCATCGGGTTTCGTTGGCCAGCTGTTCAGCTCCGAGTCGGCGGATCTCTCACAATGCAACACATACCTGGGGCGCTCTTGTGTCGTGAACGAGTTTGGCTCGAACACTGGAGCTTTCAGTTACGACCAGTACGGGTGGTTCTCGGATCTTTCAGGTCGGCCTATTGTGGCCGCGTCGTCTGCTTCGTCGATTGCCACGTCCGTGGTTGACACCGCAGGGAATACACTATAACCGACCTCAGCAAAAATGTGCAGGTCGGCATGAAATAATTGGACTTCTGCCTTCTCATTCGCCATCACCTTGTAGTGGTCATTGTCGATGATTGTATTTAAAATGGACCCCCGAGGGCCGGCACAGATTCGATCAATGTGCTTATCAGATCCAATCACTGTGTCTATTTTTGATTCTTTTTTCTCGTACACCTACAACACATGTTTATTAGCAAATAAAAGCTTGACTATAATTCTTACTCTTTGTTTTATAACTTATGTTTTCTATTTTAATAACGTTTATAAAATTTAATTTTTTAAAGTTACATTTAAGCAAAATTTTTAACTCATTTTATTAAATATAATAAAAATATTAAAAATATTTAAACAGCAATTTTAGACTTTAGAAGTCTACGTAGGTAATAATGTTATAGCAGGTGGGCAATTGGCAAGCGAGGTGCCGGGGCCCTGGGGTCTCCGGAACAACCTAAGTCCGGCTTACCTAATCGCCCGTCCCTGCACACACTTAGACTTTTCTCCCAGGCTAGCTGGCGACGAACCTTCCTTTCCCTTTTCCCTTCGGTAGGCGACTCTAGTTGTAAATTACACATCTTAAAGTGCAAACAAGCCAAACGCTTTGCCAGTGCCTAGAGGCCCGTGATAAATCATATGGTTTAAGTTGTTAAAAATAATTAAAAATGAAAAAGAATTTATATGCAGGCATAGTGATCGGACTCGATAAGCACATTGATCAAATCCGTGTCGCCCAAGGGCTAGATATTGATTGTATCAGATCCTAGTCCGTCCATGCCCGCCCATATTACCCCCCATATGCCAGGTATTTGTACTGACGGCTACCGATTCCAAGGAAAATGCAGCAAAAAGGTCCGAAAGTCTCTTCAGTTCGTAATGTTCCGTGAAAAGAAGGGGGGGGGGAATAAAAGGAAGAAGAAAGATATCGAACCAGGCTTATTGCAAAAGCAAATTGTGAATAAATACAAACGCCGGAGCCAAAGGGGTTGGCTGCATAGGTCAACCTTGGAAGCGCTTGCCGGACAAATCCTGCATAAGCCACTCTGCGAGTCAAAATAAGTGCGGCTTTCGAGATCAGCGCCCAGGAAACTCTCTGACGGGTTCCCCTCAGCAAATGCTGACGTACGAAGAGTCAAAACTTGACAGTTGACGAATGGCGACCTGCCGGACCGTCAAGACAAAATGTCTCAGGTTGTGATATGTTTCAAGGAGGATCAAACACATGGATATGATTCATGTACCGACCCAGATAACTGTTAGTGCGCTTTCCGGACCGAACGGCCAAACGGCCAGTGCACCGACGTCCCAGACCCGAGGACGCGAAGCTCGTGGTACTCCAATCTAATCTGATCTACCTACATCGAAAAGACATCAGAGTCTGACGCCGGTTTTGTGACTTGACCTGAACCGCACCGGGCAACAACATACCCCGACAGCTGATGATAAGTGTTGAGCATGCCTTTGACCAGCAATTGGAACCATAAAACACTCAAGCATGAGCCGGGGACATGGGCGACGGCACTGGCTGTCAGCATGGCGGTTTGCCCTCCTCACGACCTTCGCCATCGCGTCTCCGATGTCTCTCTCCGATGACAATGATTCGGTCGAGCTAAAAGATCAATGCCCAAGCGAGCCTTTTGTGAGCGCAACGGCTTTCCGAACGGATAGACAGTGCCCTAAATACGGACCATGCTACCACGGTAGCATACTGGACTTTTGCGTCTTCACAGCCACAGCGAGGGACGAAATGGGAGTGTCGACAGTCGTGCCGATAGTCGCAGAGCGAGGGAGGGCATCGAAAATATTACAAACCGTGGCCGACGCCAAGTCAGCCAAGGATGACCGCCTTTTAACGCCGAGGTATACAGTGAAGTCTGTGCCGGGCAAGGGTCTTGGGGTCATTTCGACTGGAGAGCTTCAACGAGGCCAGCTTATCCTCAGTGACTCGCCACTACTCATCGTGGATCACTGCGCGATGAGCGGCGTACCGCAATATCAGCTGGGCTGGTTGATAAACGAGGCTGCTAGTCGGCTATCAGATGCGCGACGAGATCGGCTGATGACGCTGGCTGTCTTCGGGCAAGAGCCGCCTGATGATCATTATCTTGTGGGTAGAATATATGCAACAAGTGCGTATATGGTGGACTTGGATGTTAAAGACTCCAACGACGGGTGTGGGATTGGGGCGTTGTTCCCGGAAGGCAAGTATGATGTTGTTCGCAGATGTACGAGGCCACATATTCGCAGCAGGGAGCTGACGCCCCGTGTTCTTCCAGTTTCGAGGATGAATCATGACTGCAGACCAAATGCTGCTTACCATTTCAACCCAGACACGGCCATGATGGAGGTTCATGCTGTCCGTCCCGTCTCGGCTGGCGAGGAGATCACAGTTTCTTATATAAGGTAGATGGATTCTCATTCGTGGAAGCCCAGAGCCCGAAGTTCTGACTAACAGGGTCTGTAGTCCTTTCCTAACGCACGATCATCGTCAAAGTATCCTCCGCGACAGATGGGGCTTCGCGTGCAGCTGCGCAACGTGCTCAGCGTCCGATGCCGAAACCAGGGCTTCCGATGTCCGCCTCGAGAAAATTTCCTCCATCTTTCCGCTGCTTCTACAGAACAGGGAGGATGGTATTTCATATACGGCTAAGAATGTCAACGGGACCGAACTTGCAGAATTACTCGTCTCTCTGGCACAAGAAGAGCGGCTTGATGCAGTCATGCTGCAACCGTATCGAGCCGGAGCGTTAGAGTGGAATGCGGTCGGCATACGTGAGAAAGCAATTCATTATGCCAAGCTGGCAATCGAGTATGGTACAAATACTTTCGGGCCACGAGATCAGATGGTCAAGGACATGAAAAATCTCCTCGACCGCCCAGAGTTGCACTGGAGTTGGATGTTGAGGAGCCCTGGCTAAGGTTCCGGGGCTTATGCGATTATGATGACCAGTTCTCACACAACATGGAATAAAGCTGATTTGTTACGACTAGATCGCTCATGCCCGAGGTACCTCAAGTCTCTGGTCACCCTCGCACCGCTGCCGCGTCCTTCTTCCACTCCCCCATACCCCAACGAGCCGCCTCAAAGACTCTTCCAAAAAGGGGTCATAATTGAGATGGCACTTTCTTTCACGTGAAATTTGGATGGTAACTTATGGGGACCCATATCCCATGCACCAAACATCCCATTCTGCTGCCTCGACAGAATAGCGTCTGCCCTCCACGTCGCTGCACCATGTCGTACGAACCCCTTAAACCATCAGACAGCGCCACCGAAGACGCAGAGACCGAGGGCGTTGAAGGCAGTGAGACTGATGTCGAGTCTGGCAACAAAGACTCAGATGAGACCTCGTCATTCTTGAGATGGAAGCTGAAGGGAGACGCACCGAATGCGAACCCGGCGCAAAGGTTGTCGAGAAGAGGAGCGGGGCCGTTGCTTGCATCCATCTGCAGGCCTTTCCCCTGGGTAATAAATCTGATGTTGGCCATTGCGGTAATCTCGCTGGCTTGGAAACTGGACTCAACAGCTTCCTGCCCTCATGTGCCCGGCTCAGACCTAATGTACAGTAAGCTCAAGCCATCCTTCGCCGAGAAACATCAGGTCGAATTTCAGCCACCAGACTAACGATCGTGACTTGTCAGCACTGGCCGAGGAAGCCATTGAGTACAAAGTTGAGACGACGTACGCAAGCGAGGACTTCCCAGACTCCGAGTACCAGGGCTGGCCAGACAAACATAAGGACAAGCTGTGGAACAGGTATGAAGGTGAGTGTGGCTGGCAGGGGCCTCTAATACCCACAAAGATAGCCGCTGATCCTTGAAATTCCTGGCAGATGGCAACTATCTTTGGATCGATAGACAGACGGCCGAGAAGCTCCCATTCGAGACCGAACACGCCCCCTCCGCAGAGCACATGGATGACTACGTGGTGGGTCTTTCGGTCTTCCACGTCCTGCACTGCCTCTCCGTCCTCCGGCGGAACATCTACCCCAGGCGGTACAACTCCTCCATGGTCAATCCGGATGGCACCGTGGACTACCACAGGTGGCACCACGTCGACCACTGCCTGGAGACGGTCCGTCGTGACATCCTGTGCCACGCCGACACCTCCGCGACGACGTGGGAGTGGATCGAGGCGTCGCAGATGACGATCCGCCCCGAGACGCTGCACGTGTGTCGGAACTTTGACAAGATCAGCGAGTGGGCTTATGATCGGCACGTGGAGGGGAACCAGCGGACGCATGTGGAGGATGGGATGATCGTGGACTATACGGGACGGCCACCCAGTGAGGCATGGGACAAGATTCAGGTACAGCCGCCTGCGGACTGGGCTTACACAGTAGAGGACCTGTAGCCTCGGGTTCCTACTTTCCTTCAGAGCCAATCAGTCTGTCGTATTGTCATAGGCATCGTCGCTCGAGACGAGAAAGATGAATTATGATCTATGCGCCTCCTTCAGAGCCGCTACGGAGTCCGCATCGTATTCCTGCTTCTTCCTGAAGTCTTTGTAGTACATGAATGTATGCGGTACCCCCTTGTATCTCTTGAGCGTGACTTTGATGCCTGCCTCTACCAGTTTCTTTGCGTAAGCCTCACCCTCGTCCCTCAGAGGATCACACTCTCCCGTTCTGATGAAAGCAGGAGGCAGACCCTCGCAATTCTCGGCCGCCAGCGGCTCGAACCACCAGTGGGGCCACATCGCTCGGAGCTCCTCCAATTTATCCTGCGGCTGCGCCAGGCTTCCGAACCATGCAATGCTCGCCCACGGCAGCACCGGGCCCCGGTACTACAGCAATTCCTGGTTAGTATTTTGTACTTGAACAGTTTCACGAGGTGTCTTTAGAAATGTCTTAGGAGGTGTCTCACGAGGGGAAGCAATCACAAAGAAACTTTGCCTTGTAAAACACCTCAGAAGACACCTCACAAGACAGAACATTGGGAAGTTTTGGGTGTGCAAAAGCTACTTACGAGCTCGTACATGGATCGGAAGGGTGATTCTGAGAGGGTTTTATAGCCGAGGCAACCGCTGGTGCCGGGCACAGTCGGCAGGATCAGCCGGAGCGGAATGCCGGCGTCACGGGCCAGGTGCGACAGCACGACGGTGACGGCCCCACCCGCAGAGATGCCGCCGATGGAGACGGACGAGGGGTTGAGGTTGAGAGAGGCGGACTCGGCGCGCGCCCACTGCAGGGCGGCGAAGGCATCTTGGAAGCATTTCCCCCAGACGGTCTCTAGACAAGAAAAACCTTCAGCAAAGTGGCGTTCGCTATCTACGGTGTGCTCGGGGGGCGACTGGCTCTGCCCCTCGGCGCCAACGTACCGGGACAGTGACGGTAATTCACGTCGATAACGGCGACTCCTGCACCGTCACACATGCTCATGCACAATGTCGACTCGTGCGACAGGCTCCCGAGGACAAATCCACCGCCTAGTGCCACGTTAGCCCAGGCGCTGTAGTACGAGGCCGCTATGCTGTTTCCGAGTGCGCTCACCATGAAAGTTGAGGTGCACCGGATAAGGTCCAGGACCGTGTTTGGACTCGTCGGGATAGTAGATCCGGACTGGCACCTTCGCCCCGTCCTCTGAGACCACCTCCTGGTCCGCAGTCCGTGGGTAGCCCTTGGTGTCCAGGTAGCATGGAGGAGCCAGCATCTTCTCATCGGCACGAATCGCCTCGATGGTCATCTTCTCACGCGGCGGCGGCGGGGAACTGGCCATCTGCTCAGCGAATATCTTGACCCACTCCGGGTCCAGCTTGGCGAGGATGTGACGCTCGATGGACGCCTCTGGGTCGAAGCCCGGCTTTTCCGTAGGCTCTGCCATTTCGGTTGATCGCACTGGTAGGTCTGTGGTAGTTGACGAAGCCATGCCTTTTGTTTGAAAACATATAGGCCCGGCTGTCTTTGTTGCAAGTATTAGTATGTAGGCGGAGGAAGTAGTTTTGCATACATCGTCTCATAATCGCCCGCTCTAGTAAATCGCTGCTGGAACGCGCTTGCGCTGCCTTGACTACCCCAAATTTGAAGTCCGACCCGAGGCATCGGCAACAACTAATCCGAAAGCGCCTGCCTGGCTGTCTTCCATTCGGAGCCCCGGCAGTTTGACCATGTGTTTAAGTCTGCTTCAATTCCGTCTGACGTTTGGACTTTGTGGATATCTCGGAAGATGTTGACTGATTTCTGTAAGGCACGCTGGCAGGTGGCTGTAATTCCTACGTATGCAAGGTCGCTGTTTGGAATAAACCTAGATGTTGCTGAAAACCAATATCGCATATCAATTCCAAATGTCTCATCACCAGCGACACCCACTTGGGCACAGCCACCTTTAGTACCTACTGCCGGATCTACCGTTGCCCAGGCATATAAGATAATAGGATTGGTATCGTGCAGCATGAAGCGGTTGTCCAAAGATAGAGAAAGTTTCAAGGCCGAAATTAGAGGACTGCCCAGATGGTTAGCAGACCTCTTCCCTAAGGTGATGAGTAACAACAGAGGGCAAAACGCTGTGGGACACCCCCCCCCCCCAACCGCGGGGCGTCAGTAGAAAATATCCAAAACAAGAGTATGACCAAAAAAGGACGACATCCAGCAAGTGCTCCGAAAGAATGTCACATTATTCAACTTTTGTATTACTTGGAGGATAAGACAACAGGCGCGAGTCGCGACAAGGAGCCCTGAGGGTCACCCTGTGCCCACTGTCTGCAGCAGTTAAGGATATGGCCATGTTGTAACCGCTGGTCCCATTTGTTTCTATGCACCATATGCACTCCATGATTTAATCACTCTGTTGTTTGCCCAAGTTTTGGATGCATGTCGCTTGGTGTTGGTCGTTTATCTGCTGGTGGTAACCCCCAGCTCTAGGTACCTAGGTAGGAGGAAGACATGTCGTTCAACAAGCAGGGATCGGCCCATGTCAAGCACACTCAAGGGCCAAGGCTTTCAGTACATACTTACTGAATGTAGCCTCCCCCTCAACAGAACAGAGGGTGAGTCAGGGCCTAGCACGCTGGGACAGTGCCCCACCTCGTTGCTCACCAGAACACACCAACATACAGCAAAAACGAGTAACTTGGTGTTGCAATATCACAAAATCTCGAGAACATTGAAGCGTCAGGACCTTGTCAACGAGTGTTTTTCTTTTGGTTCTTTTTTCCTGTTATCCTTTAAAATGCCTCTTCATCCTGACCATGATTCGCCCGTCCGCGCGGGCCTCCTGGCGGCCCAGAAGGCCCTTGAGGCCTCCGCCAAACGCGCCACCTTACGCGCCTTGCCCGGGGAACCTTCTCCTCACAAGGCATTGAGCGCGAGGGAGGCAGCTGCTCTCTTTGGCGGCTCGAGATCGTCAGTGGCCCGTCAGATGAAGGCATTGCGAGAGACTGGCCAGCCGCTGGTGAGGGCCAAGGTCGGTCGCCCGCGTAAGCCACCTCGCGGTTCGAGCTCGCTTAGTCATCCCCGTGACGACACGGCCGGTCAACAACTAGCTCCCGCCCCTGGCGTGCAGACCTGTTCCAGTTCCAGTCCCTGTTCCAGTTCCAGTTCCAGTTCCAGTATCTCTCACGACAGATGTGAAAACTCCCATGAACCACGTCCAGAAACGATGGCGGCGTCGAATCCAGCCATGCAGGCCGAGGGCAAGGTCCAGATTGCCGAGGCCAAAGCAGAGATGGCCGTCGCGCTCACGGATTCGTTCAGAGAGGACATCAACGGCCTCCGCGAAGCCCTCCAGCAGGCCAATCAGCTGATCGAGACACTGCGCACCGAGAACGCAAACCTCAAGGCCGCTCTGGCCCAAGCATATCCCCAATATGGCTTCGAACAGGAGCAGTCCGCCTCGCCTGCCATCGAGGCCAACGCCACTCAGTCCCGCCTTCAGGTGCAGAACTTTGCCCCGCCGCTCCCTGTGCAGCAAGTCCCGCCCGAGGGCACCATCTTCTCCAACGGCGGTCCCTACAAGGGCCTGAAGAATGGCAGTGCAAGACTGAAAAACGAGATCAACGCTTGGACGCGCGCACGCGGTTACGGGGCCAAGATCATGAGGAGCAGGCTCGAGATGAAGAAGGCCAAGCTGCACATATCCTGCGCCTTTGCCGGAACTCCCAAATACAGATCGGGCCGGGTGGAGACGGCGGCGGAACAGCAAGAGAGAAGGGACAAGGCCCAGGAGACGGGCAGCCGCTTCCACAAGCAGCGTGTCTCCAAGCTGCTGGGCTGCCCGCTGAAGTTCACGCTGCTGGAGATCGTCGAGGGCTCTGGGACATTCGTCGTGAAGCATTCTCGGGACCCGGCCGCTCAACGCTGCAACCATGATTCACATACCTTGACAGTAGAGAGTGACATGGAGGAGTGATTTGGACGGCCAACAGCTCTGCGGCACGAAGAGAGGTGCAGCGCAGCCTCCGACAGGCACGCCTTGGCTTATTGGCGTTGCATCACAAAATCTGGGGCTTTCCCTGAAGCAGGAAGCATCTTGGTACACGTCCTCTGAGAGCTTCACGTTACGCATGCCGAGAGGAGCACGTCTTTACCGTCAAGTGGTTGTATGGTGTCAGATTTTCTGTCTCGGTGGCCCTTGCGTGTCTATCTGTCACCTAACAAGTTGCCCCTCGGGTTTGTCCTCAGCGTAGAATATCCATTCCCTTGAGGATCTTCTTCGACGTCCGAAGGATCAAATTGGACGTGGCCCAACGGAACATCCGTCTTTTCGAATAACGTCACCTGCACACTCTGCGCTCTTCTCTTCATGTCCCCGACGTGTTGCAGACCCTCCAGGACTCCACCGACCGCGTGTCCTCGGCTCATGATCGCAAGGGTGCTTGACTTCCACACCGGCGCGGCGTGTTGACTTGCTGTGCTTTTGCTGATGGTGACAGCAAGGAAGACAACGCCTCCGACCACGAGGACGCCGTGCAGTGTGATCCATGGCCAGACGATTCGGTAGAACGTTGTTAAAGTGCCTTTACTCCCCGACATCAAGGACTCTCTGTTGTCGAAACTCCCGTCTGTGGCCGCCCGCATCGCGTTGCTCATACTCGCCGCCAGAGCCGTAAAGGTGGCATTGAGATCTGCGCTAGAGAAAAGAGCCTGCATCACTCCAGGCTCATATTGCGGATTCCCGGAGTTCATGTAGAACCCATTCATTCTTCCGGTCTCGGGATTGGTCTCGTCTTGCGTCACGTTGAAGCTTTGCAGCGTCGAGGCGAATGTTGTCTGGAAGTGAGAGCTGATGCTGTCAACCGCTGCCTGGGAGATGTTGAAGCGGTCGTTGGTCACAGCAGACTGGAGCGCAAGGTCTGTCCTGGAAATGATGGAGAAGAAGCCGTTGAATTCCAGGCTCTCGACCATCGTACGGTTCAGCACGTCCGTGTGGTCCTCCGGTTGCCACGATTCCTGTACCCGGACGGCGTCTACGATCTCTTCGTGGGTGGTCTGCAGGGTTCCGTTCACAACCTCAGGCTCGTAACTCTTGACGCAGTAGTGTATCCCGCACTCCATTGCGGAATGTGGCATGTCTGGCCAGGCTGCGGAGGCATTAGCCGGATCGGCCCTCACACCGATCATGCTCATAGACCAGATGAGTGTGTCCAGATCCTGCATGCTGACGGTCTCGCTGGCGTTGCCCGTCCCAAGAGTTGTCATCATGACGGCCCCAAAGATGCCTTCGTTAGGGCCCTCGTTGATGGCAGATCCATACGGCCAGCCGTTCTGGTTGTCGATGTACAGACCACTGGACAACCTGAAGGCCGTGCCGCCGTCGAAAGTAATGGAGCATGCCCCGTTGTCTGTCTCCAGCGAGCAGTACAGACCGCCGTTCGTGACGACACGCTCGAGGCTGCTGGTGAGGTCGATACAGCTGCTGCAGATCGAGAGCGATTCGAACGCCGGCCACGTACAGTTACCCGTCGGGCATTGGAACGAATTCTGTTGTATGACGTTCTGCATGGGCTGGTCGAGACCGAACAGAACGGCAGACTGCATCGAGAAGTCTGCGTCCGCGAAAGTGTTAGTGACGTTGGCGGGCGCTGTGACGGTGTCAGTTCCAGAGTCTCCAGACCACGAGCGGAAAGCTCACTTGACGAGATCTGTGCCAGCTGCGCGCTGAATTCGCTTCCCTTCGCGTAACGACCTGCTCTCGAGAACGCCGTGGCTGCGTCTTCACTGAATACGACGCCTTGTTGATACTGGATAATCTGTTGAGTGAAGGGATCGACCGCGATGCTCAACATGACGATCAGCGCGCCGATTCGAAGCAGACCACTTGGTTATGGTTAGTTCTGCAGAACGGACTTGATACTTCAGCCTGACTTACATTGCCCGCGACTTTAACATCATTTGCAGGCTCCCCAATGGTCCCCGGCTCGCAGCCTCGATCCTTTCGAAGTCCATCAGCGGTCTCCTGCGGTCCGTGAAGAGCATCCATTTCCACTGGCTGATCAGCTCCTCGATGCCATACAGCAACGCAGCTTTGCTCGCTGTAGATAAGACTGAGATGATGGCGTTGAGGCTGACGCCGTCCACGTCGAAGATGGGCTTCCGGTCATACAACGCCAAAACCACCGCGAGAGCCACTAAGCATAGCGCAGAGACGAGTATAGCCACGACTTCTGGGAGATACGGCCGCGAGAAAGACACGCGCCCGGCCATGTTGATCCTCGTACGCTCTCCTGACAGGAGAGCAGCAGTGTAGTGAGCATCAGGAGAGATCCATCGGACAGAACTTTTCTGAAGGCACTGGGTACCTTAGGTGTGTTACGATTGCCCAATACCAGCTGAGACGCCGTCGTTACATGCGCCCCAATTGCATGGCGACTGCTTGCGGCGCCGGTAGGCGCGCTCACGGTTGACAAGCATATACAGCTGGAAGCCTAGTGCTGATGTTGCCAAGACGTCTCTGCCACCCCCACGGCCTGTGCCCTTCAGCTCAGGTCGTACTAAAAAATAAAAATAAAAATCTATTGACAGGACCATGAAACTTGCTGCCTGGTCTATCATTGACTTCGCGATCTTTGCCTTGCCCACCCGAGGACCATTCATTTCTCGATCCCCACTTCGGACCCAGAGACTGTGGGGTTGGGAAGTCCTTTGCTCTCGACAGCCTCAATACTATCCGACTCCGACAGGTTCTCTTTCCTGCGAAATATGCCACGAAAGACTAACGCAAGCTGTGACCAGCCGTCTATGATGGGGAAAAAGCCGGCAACGAGCATCGTCAACCACACCCAGATTATGGAGATGACCACCCACGCGACAAAGAATTTATGAGTGAAGATGTACTCAGCCGCGTACATCGGCAGAGGCCTGGGTGGTTGTGGTTAGAAGAAGAATCGATGGCTCAAGATTTGTCCGGCTGGAATCCCTGAGGAGTCACTCACCAAAGGACCCAGTGTCCAAAGAAAGTAGCGAGAGCCCAAGCACTCGCGATCCTGCCCCAGCGCTTGAGCTTCGCCTTATCGCTCGCGTACGTGGACGAAGTCGCCTCTTCGTCATGGGTGACTTGCAGACCACCAGCGCGGGTGTGATGGCCGACGGCACCGGCCTGGTCGTCGAAGAGGAGCTTCTCCTTCCGGAAATCCGCCCAGTCATAATTGGCGGGCCGAGCTAGGGAGATGATGATTGAGTAAACGGCGGGACTCAGTGCCGATGCGACCGTGCCGTACACACATGGGAGCGTCTGCCCTGTGGCTACAATCGTAATTCCGCCATAGAAGGCTTTGGCGGTGCCTAGCCAGACTGCCAACCCGGTGAAAAGGCCTAAGATAGGTGACACTATCGCCGCGATCCGGGACTGTTTCTTCCAAAGAATCGTAAAGGTCGTCGGAAAGATGCCGGGGCAAGTCAGAACGCCGAGCATATAAAGAGTCCAGCCGAGATCGACGCTGCCGTAGTACAGAGCCGTAGAGAAGGCAGCGCTGAAGACGCCGAAGATGATGACGCCGATATGGCTCCAGTGGATCACGTCACGATCGGTTGCATTGCGGTTGAAGTACTGCCGGTATATATCGAACGTGATAATACTGGAGACGGCGATCACCTGGGCTGAGATCGTCGAGGTGACGGCCATGAATGTGATGAGGAGGACAGCAGCAGCTCCGCCTTTCCCGGCAATGGCAATGGCGGCGTATGGCAGCACAAGACCGTTGGACACTTCAGTCGTACTCATGCGGTTGGGATACGTTGGGAACCTGGGACTAGGAATGTTCTCCAGCCCAAGGGCTGTCAGGGACATGATGGTCCCGAGGCACCATGGGATAGCGAAGTAGGCCACGCCACCAATGATGTAACCAGGGACCACTGCTTCAGGGGACGCGCTGAAAGCTTTGGTGAAGAAACCAGTGTCCATGATGACGAGGCCGAAATTTGCCAGGATATGGATGATTCCAAATAGTATCGCCTAGTATCTGTGTGTCAGCCGTGATGTGCTCTAGGCTTATTGAAAGGAAAGCCGCGAATCGGCACCTACGTCCTTGCTTGCCATGGTAAGATATGAGCCGTCGTGATTGCCAGCCACAGGATGGCTTTGTCCGGCCGATACCACGAGCTCAAACAAGTCCCCGATTGAAGATACTTCGGGGAGGGTGAAGGTCTTGATCGTAAAGAAGCAGATGATTATAGTAATAGTAAAGGTATGAACGTAGTCTGTCAGAAATGTAGCTTTAATACCGCCGACGAAGGTGTAAAGCACAACGCTGGCGGGGAGAAGAAAAATAGCGGCAACAACGGGCATACCGGTCCTGGTACGATGAATCAGTCACCGTGGGCGTTCTAGGATGTTTCGCAAACCAGAAGCAAAGCACGTACAAGGCTGAGATAGCTGCACTGGCTCCGAGCAACATATTCGCAACCGCAATGATATTGTTGATTAGGCAAAGTGCGATCCACACACCGTGGGCCACCAGTCCATAGCGTATACGGACAATTTCGAGGAGCGTGTGCGCCTCTGGAATTCGCATTTTGCAGGCAATGCCTAGCACCGCAAAGAACACTATCATGGGCGAGCATCTGCAATATCATGGCTGAGCTTCAGCATACGCTCTCTCGACGACAGAACCCTGCACACGGCTGGGGGGTGGGACATACCCGGCAGCGAACCAGAATGGCCCTGCAATACCATAATTGTATCCGACGAGACTGCTGCCCAACATTGCCGTGCTCCAGAGCCAGCTCGATATGACAGCAGACGCTGTCAGCCCTGTTCCCACTCGACGATTGGCCGTCATGAACATCTCTGTCGTTCTGTTATCTTCTCCCGCCGTCTTCCTCAACAGGTAGGTGACCAGAATCATCACAAAGGCGATGAAGAAGCCGATGGCTACCACAACCGCATAACCGGCTGCTTGGGGCAAGGGTGGCTCGATGCCACCCTCAGAGGCTCGAGGTACAATTGTGGACATCGTCTCTTCTGATGCTTTGATGTTTGGATGAGTAGTACTGGAGCACAAGCGAAGCTGGGAGGGTGCGGCGATAGCTTTTGTATCCAGTAAAGAATCATCCCGGATGCTCTTTCAAAGAGGATGAAAAGTCTACATCCTGATAAGGTTGGTCAAAGGTTGGTCCAAGTCAGGTCTGATAGTGATCCCTTGGCTGCAGTCATCCACGCCGCCAGCCCTGGGAGGCTTGCCATCGGTTACTACCTAGGTAGGGACGATTGTGCCATTATAGGGCGCATCACTGATCCAGTACCAGACCCCTGGGTATCGTCTTGAATCTGCTTGCCAGGATCTGCCTGCTGGGATGATAATGAGCTGCTGATCTTTTGACATATAGGTTTGCTAATATTCAGGCCTTGAGAGTCGAGTCTTTGCGAATGAGCTATTGAGGGCCCGCTGTCCAGGTGGACTGCGCCAAGGTATGAGCGGGACGCGCATGGCGAGTAATTAGCCTCAATCACGTCAACATGCACGCCGCGCTTTAATGCAACGGCCCTCCTAGATCCGCAACCACGATCCCGAATATCTGGGACACCTCACAGGCTAGCATAAAGCATGTGGGGGCCGCGGTGCCAGTATGTCAAGATCGACTAGTCGGGCAGAGCTCTTATGAACTCTGCGGGTGGAAACATAAATATCCAGGTTGTTGTCGGACCCAAGTGCCCAAACAGCTGGGCGCCACGAACTCAAATTCCCACGACTTCGCCATCAACCTGAAAATGGCATCATCCGCAGCAGACGCTCAGACTGGCGACGTGCTGAAGAAGAAGCTCATTTTGAACGCTTTTGTTGAGTCGTGCAGTGGGCATCAGTCACCGGGCTTGTGGCGGCACCCGCGAGATAAGTCATGGGACTTTAACAACATCAAGCACTGGGTTGAGCTGGCAAAGTTGTTGGAGAAGGGCAACTTCCATGGGATGTTCATAGCCGATGTTCTCGTGAGTGGTCTTAAATTGAACGCTCATCTTCCCTTCCCTAGACGTTGACCATGATGCCCTAGGGAGCCTATGATGTTTACAAGGGACCACGGAATCCAGATCCTGCCGTCGTCTCTGGTGCCCAATGGCCTGTGAACGAGCCTCTCGCTGCAGTGTCTGCCATGGCTGCTGCTACCACCAATCTTGGGTTCGGCGTCACTGTTGCAACGACTTACGAGCAGCCCTATCATCTGGCTCGGCGACTTAGTACGCTGGACCATCTTAGTGGTGGTCGGCTTGGATGGAACATCGTTACTGGGTATCTAGACTCGGCAGCTCGAAACCTCGGCCACACGGAACAGCCAGCCCATGATGACAGGTACGCTGTTGCAGAGGAGTACATGGAGGTAATGTATAAGCTCTGGTAGGACGCCCCTCCCTATTCTACTCTGGACTTGCGGTCTGTGACCATATTGCTGATCATGCTCACAGGCAGTCATCGTGGCGTGATGACGCAGTGAAGCTAGACCGAGAGAAGGGGATATACACTGACCCCAAACTCGTTCGCACGATCGATCATGTTGGCAAGCACTACAACGTGCCAGGACCACATATCTGCCAGCCATCGCCTCAGCGTACACCACTCATCATGCAGGCAGGAACCTCAAAGGCGGGTAAAGCCTTTGCAGCTCGCCACGCAGAAGCCATTTTTGTTGCAGGCCACAGTCCGTCCGTCGTAGCGAAGAATATCGTCGACATACGGAAGCAGGCACAGGACGGATTTGGTCGTGACCCAACGACGATCAAGTTTCTGGCGATGCTGTGTCCAATCATCGCAGACACTCATGAAGAGGCGGTCGCAAAGTACCAAGAGTTCGTGAGCTATGGCTCCGAGGACGGTGCTCTTGCTTTGTTCGGTGGCTGGACCGGGATCGACCTCGCGAAATACGGCGAGGACGAGGAGCTCCGTCACGTCGAGTCGAATGCCATTCGGTCTGCAGTCGAGGCGTGGTCCAAATCTGTGCCCGGGGTGCCCAAGTGGACCAAGCACACGGTCGCGAACCACATCAAGGTCGGTGGCCTGGGAGCCACCGTCATTGGCACGGCTGAAGAAGTTGCGGACGAAATGGAGAGATGGGTGAAAGAGGCGGACGTGGATGGGTTCAATTTGGCCTATGCGCTCATGCCGGAGACTTTCGTCGAAGTCATCGATCGTCTTTTGCCTGTACTCAAGAGCCGCGGGCTATTCTGGGACGGCTATGCTGTCGACGGCGGCACATATCGTGAGAATATCTACGGGAAGCAAGGACTTGCACGACCACCGAGCGATCATCCAGCAGCTTCTTACCATTGGAAGGCAGAAGAATAAATCACACAGAGCCTCAAGATGGTAATCGCAGAGACGAGCAAAGTTGAGGAGGAAGAATGCCATTTTCGTTCTCATCAAACATCTCGCCGGTCGACTCATTCTTTCGTTCTTATCAAATACATGTCTAACACAAAGGCAGTGATTTCACGCCTCAGGACCAGGTGGCCGTTGTGCAGTCACTTGCCCTGTGTTTGCTGGACTCCCTGCTTCCATGCCAGTCTCATCCAGAATGCTGAGCACAGCGGCCCTGCGCTCGCCACTCAGTGGATGGACGGCCACGAAAATACCAGCAACAGCTCCAATCCCGGCAACCACGACATACTGAAGTGTTATACCATACTCGTCATTGAATGTTCGACGTGAATTTGGAATTATAGAAACTCACCATGATCCACATCGCCCTCAGAGACTGCGTCAAAGCCTGCTTTACCGCCAGTCTTAGATCAGTCGGCAAGGACTTGATTAGTTCAATATTGGCTGCAGCCTGACCGCCGCCCAATTGTCCAGCTAGTTCTGGCCCCAGGACAGCATTCAGCTGACCCGCATGTTGTTTCATGGCGTATTGGTAGACGACACCCCCGACGACTATTGAGACGGCCGAGGACATGGTTCGCGTGAATCCAAATGTTGTGGTTCCTGTGGCAATGTCCGCGATATCGATCCCGGCTTGTAGCGCAAGCAGCGGGCCCTCCAGATTGAGACCCGTTCCAATGCCCGCAACCAGTTGATACAGAATCAGCTTCACCCAATCGACTTGATAACCGAGATCGATGAGTAGGCCAACCCCAAGGACCATGACGACGGAGCCGAGATACACCGTGTAAATGTATTGTCCCGTCTGTTGAATGTAGATCCCAGTGAGAGCGGCAGTAATGCTGATAGACACAACGTATGGCAGCAAATATACTCCAGAGAGGAGAGGATTTGCTCCCAGGACGGCTTGAAAGTACAATGGTAGATAAAAGGCGATGCCGAGGAAGACGTAGCCATGACAAAAACAAACCGCAAAACTTGCGGTGCTAGACCATTTCCGAAACAACCTTAAGGGTATGATGGGTCTCGCATGGGTATACTTTTCGTTGACCAGGGCGATGACCCACGTGAGAATCCCAAAGATCATGAGGCAGATCACCATGGCAGAATCCCATGGGTATGAGCTGCTACCGAGGGTGATGCCAAGTAGAAGCATCAGGGTGCCCCCGAGGACTAACACCGCACCGGACCAGTCAATGGCTCTGAGACCAATCCACACTGGTACCCGAGGGGTCTGTAAGTGAAGCATGAACACGAGAAGAACGAACACGAAGCCCGAGATCGGTACTGGAATTTGATTAGCTGTCGGGTCTCGCGCACTAGGAACCTAGTCTTCTCTTCTTTCGGGCGAGGTGGGCAAGTTACACTTACAGTTGATATAGAAACACCAGCGCCAACTATTGCAAGTCAACGTGGGTCAATAGACCACGGGCCCGAAGGCGTTGTCGACTTACCTGAGTCTTTGAGAGAAGATGCCTCCTAAGACCGGCCCGATTCCTGCTGCAACAGCCCACGTTATGGACGTCAGGGCGAAATACAATCCCCGATCCCTCAGTGAGAATAGATCACTGATACAGATATTCACCAGGTTCTGAAGACCAGCAGCTCCGATACCTTGGATTGCACGTCCGGCAAGAAATGCGGCCATGCCTTCGACGAAGGAACAAAGTAGGCTACCGATGAAAAACGCTCCCAAGACCAGGAGCAGGATCGGTTTCCTGCCCCAAATATCGGAGATCCTTCCCCACAATGGCGTCGTGCTGGCATGAGCGAGGACATAAGAACTGCTGACCCAGGCGTATCCGGAGCTCGAGTGAAAATGGTTCGTGATGGTAGGCAAGGCGTTTGAAATGATGGTGATATCGAGTGCAGCAACAAAAACGCAAGCACAGAGGCAGCCCATAAGAAGTGTGGTTTGGAGAAGGCCAAGCGGTGCTGGCTGGTGAACTGGTGCCATTGTATCTTCTGGATTCGTCTCAACTTTCGGGCTGAGTGCTATGTTCACCATGATGATCGACTGAGGTTCAGCGTACGGCATGTTTGGGAGTTTTCAACAAGAAACTATTTGGCTGTAATTTTATATCTGAACAGAGAGGGTAGGTAGGTGGCTTTGGCAAGGTACCTAGGTACCGTGTAAGTGAGTCGGATGGCCGTGATTGGCACAGCTGCTGACCAAGGAGGATTTCGCACACTGAGAGCCAGGGGGGATAAGATCTGACCTGGGTGAGCGGTACTCCCCGCCGCATGATTTCCGTCGAGTCTCGCCTTTCTTCACTCAGCCTGCATTTCTATGTTGCCCTCCCATGGTGAGGCAGCTCTAAATGTCTGCAAGCCCTCGTCCTCGACCCTGGCAATGCAGATGCGATGTGCGACCTCAGCATATGTAGTAGAAGAGTACCTAGGTATGATTTTGTATTTATATTCAGAACTGGTGCCCACGTTTGATGCAGAGCCCGCTTGTGAAGTAAGGTACACGCTACCACCAGCAATCGCCGGCGGGCGGTACTATGCGCCGTCCATGCCGTCAGTGTAAAGCATGCCTGCAACACTCGCCGACGTGAGAGTCGCCAGAACGCCCGAGAAAAGGGCGGACAGCGCAACACGCGACACATCGCCAGCGCGCCCAGGAGCGATTTGGCTCAGAACACCGATTTGAGTGCCCAGGCTTCCAATATTACCGAATCCCTAAACACGGCAACATTTCAGTCAGTCTCGGGTCCGGCACGCGGCTGGAAGAATGTCGGTTGACTTACACAGCAAGCATAAGTGGCGATCAGCTTCGATCGAGCTCCCATGCTCGTGAACGTTGCGTCCGTGGTCAACGCGTTGAAAGCAACGTACTCGTTCTCGATAACCTTGACGCCGATGAGCTGAGCCACGCGGTACACGTCCGGTCCAGGAACACCCAGGAGCCAGGCAACCGGGAAGAGAAGATAACCCAAGATCATTTCCAGAGTCAAAGGCGGGTCGGTGATGTTGAAGTACTTGCCCCACCACGTCAGGAAGGCATTGATGAGGGAGACCATGGCGATGATACAGAGCAATGTCGCCACAATCATGCCGGCGATTTTTATGCCCAGCCAAGCGCCGTTTGCAAAGGCGTGAAGTGCATTGGTGGCCTTGTCCTCCTGGTCCTCAGGAACAACGACCCGGCCTGAGGTGAGGGTCTCTTCGGTCTCGGGATACCTCATTTTCGAGACCGCGAGTGAGGCGGGGATCGACATTATGCAAGATGACACCAGTGCCTGGGCATTCAGACCGAGGCCGATGTACGCGACGAGTACAGATCCAGCAATGGTAGCAAAGCCACAACACATGACCTGGTGGATTTCGGCCATGGTCAAGTGAGGCACGAACGGCCGGATCAGCATTGCAGATTCGCTACAGGCGGAACAATGTCAGCGACCGCTCTCCAGTATTGCAAGAGGAATAACACCTGCTAATGCCCCCATCACCCATCCCTTGGAACAGAACAAATATCAAGTCTTTTTTTTTTTTGGGGGGGGGGGGGCGCTGTCCAATACCTGTGCCCATGCTATACACGCCGACAAAGGGAAATAATTCAAAACGTAAAATGGACTGACCCTTGGCCGATGAAAGGAGTAGCTGCTGCGACCACACTTTCTGCTCCAGAGACGCGCAGAGCCCAGAAGAAAAAATAGGCAGCCTTCGTGATGAACCACTGCAGGAATCCAACATGGTAGAGAAACTGCACCAAGCTGACGAAGAATATGATCGGAGGTACTAGCCATCAAGAATTAGCATCCATCTCGAAATATAGCCTCCATGACTCTTCGCCACTCTTTGCAGAGACTTGAGCGCCATCAAGGGAGCTCAGGCTGGTAGACTTTACATACCCACGCTGACCAGGAACCAGGTCAAGGACGCCACGTCTGCGGTCGTCAGGAAGGAAACGCCGTCCTCAGCAAAGCCCAGCAGTGTCCGCGCTAGGAATGAAATGAAGTTGAAAATATCATAACCAGCCTGCGTACGCAGGACGAACAAGGCGATGAGGAATTGCAACAGCATTCCACCAATCACTGTATGCCAGGGGATCTTCCGCCAGTCTCGAGAGGTTACCGTGAGGACAGCAATCATGACGACGAGTCCAAAAAGAGAGACAGCCCGGTTGGCGCGAGTGTTGTCGCCAGTCTCCTCGGGAACCATGGTACCAAGCAGGAAAACAGCGACAGTGATGACTGCCGCCAAGGGCTTGTGCAGCTTCTTTGGCGTGGCCTCGTACAGCTTGTACGCCGTATGTCCCCAGATGAATTTCACCGGGTTCATGACCAGGGATATCGGTAACCAGAGGGTGATGATGCGGATGGTGATGCAGATGTACAGAATCGTGGGTTTCAACCAGCCGAGACCATCATGGCGGTGATAAACCAGACCGAAGATCCACCAACTTTTGGCCTCAGGGGTCGAACGTCAGCGACTGCACGTAGAAGACAAAGGTCACGATACTGCACTCACGCGGTCCACACAGCCCAGATCGCGAAATGAAAGACGATCTTGTACTTGGCGTAAATCCGCCTCAGCGTCCACTTCCGGCCCCCCTTGTCGTTCTCGCTCCTAATATCACCAATTCTGCCACTCTCCTCGTCGCCGTTGGAGGACCCGGGGCCCATCTTCCGAACGTGGTAGTCCGGCGCAGTGGGGTCACTGGCGTACTTCTCGTCGCTGTTAGCGAAGACTGGATCGTGAACCTTCTCAGGCATGGCAGTGGCCCCGTGGTGGACGTGCGGGTGACGATGCTCGTGGGAGAAGTCAAGCACCGGGTCCGGATTGGCGTCGACTCCGTGTTGCGCTGAGTGATTGTGGCCGCCCTCGCCAACCCTCGATATGGCGTCGTCGGTACTCATCCTCGCGGGGTCCAAAGGTCACACAACGTCGAAAGGTCACGAGGTCGGAATTTTCAGCCACTCGAAAGATTGTGGGACACAATACCACCACGGTAAGGTCGTCCCCGCTGTGGCCTCACTTGGACGGCGCTGAGTTCGACCTAGCCTGGAGCCAAATGGACCCAGACGGAGCCGGATTGTGGAGTTAGGAGGACCCAACCGATGGATGAAAGCTTGTGCACGCCCGGGAACATCATCATGAACAGGATGATTCCAAGGTGGTGGGCGAGCAGGCTCCCTTTTAATTAGTTTCTTGACTTGCAGAAGTTTACCGGCTGAGCGGGCACGAACCAACGAAGACCATTGCCAAGCCTCATATCGCGGTGGACATGGCTACATTACAGGTTACCCCTGTCGTGGATATGCGCAAGCCGCCCCGTTTAGGAGGCGAAATCTCTATCACGGTGCCAGTGTTACTCTTGTCCACGAGGGCCCGCCACTGATAGTGGCTTCCAAGGCGTCGCCAAGGCCGTGCTGGGATCCTTCGCCCGTTGAAGAATCGACCATAGATAAGTCTGCCCTCGAGCAATTGTCCTGCGGGAGTTCAGAATGGTCAGCCATGTGGCGTCTGGAACGGGTAGGTCTGCGTCTTAGGAGGGACATGGCGTTCATTCAGGCCAGGGGACGCCAACGGCACCTCCGTACTCAGATTCTCCTTCCTAAGTCGACTAGTGGGCACGTTGAGCAATCGGTGTCAAGTTGGGGAAACACCACCATCGTACTGCATGGTAGCCTGTGGACCCCGGATCTGCTCGAGGCCCACGTTGCATCCCCCGGGAGGGACGCTTGTCAACCAATGCTGCACCATCGACGGTTGGTCGATCTACTGCGAAGGAAGAAAATCAAGAATCATCGGGCCCTTGGTGGCATGGTGTCCATTCACATCAATTTCCCTGTCGTGTTAACCACATACATACCAGCTAATCCACAGGCATATGTTAACGGCCTTATGCTTGAGGTACCACAAACCTCAGATTTAGAACTGCATGGGGTGCGATATCAAAGTTCTCCCGGCATCATTATGATGTCGGCAGCAGGCACATGCTCAGGTGACAAGCTCATAAGGCTCTTGAACCCTGCCATCAACCGAGCTTCTGCCGGACCCTGCCCAGGGGCAGTGGAGTTCAGAAGCGGCCGACATCACTGGAAGCATCTCCCGGGTGATCGATGCGGCGATGCCTTCAACAGGGCTCGCGAGAGACACAAGTCAATGACTACACTTTGGCTTCGTCCACGCGTCTAGAATCGGCAGATAAAACGTGAGACTCCAGATACTCCCACGAGTCATGAGTAAGCTTTCCATAATTCCTTTTGGCATTGGGATTCCGAACCCGCTGTGGGTACGAGAACTCCATTCAGAGGGGTCATGCTACGCGGTACGAAGGTCCGTTTCAGAAGTGATGAGCTTCTTCTGATAGCTTACCGGTATCATCAGAGTGGACCTTTCTGCACGGAATTTTAGTGTCGTATTTTGCTAATTCATTTCATCCCCACGGTGCAGCACCCGAGAATTCTGGCGATCGAACCTTTTGAAATTATAGCAGTCTACTTGCTGCATTACAGGCTGCTGTTTCTTAACAAATTGACTTTGAAAGGGGTCATCCTGAATTGTATTGTGACAGGGCGAACCTGCACCACGAAAGTCTGGCCATGACTTTTTGAGATTCACCTTCTTACGGAGATTGGCAAGACCTCGGTCCTTTCTTGGTCCACTGGTTTGACTGGTAACTCGAATCCAATGCGGCTACTTCGGTAGGTGCATCTTTGAAAGGCCCACCAACACCACCGCTAGGCACTTGTGGTTAGCCTCGTTACCTGTCACCAAATGCCGAACGAATGACAGGTCAACCAAGCTCTCTAATTGAACTCGCCGAAGCAAGCTCGACATCAAGAATGCGCCTGGGGGCGGATGTAGCACGGAGGCTGCTTGGGAAAGCCGGTGCACCCAAGAACTCAACATCGTTACGGTCATATGGGCAAGCTGTCTTGTACGGTTTACAATTTGCGGAACAACCCAGGTATAATTACCTAAGGACAGCGGTTCAGCCTTAGGTCGGCACAGGATACCCATGGGCCGTCGTTTTCAAAGCAGAGACGTGCCGACGCGATCAACCTCAGGAATTGTGGTTCAGGCAAGGTCTTACATATATGTACCTGATTATTGATCTGATATCTTATTCAACTATTCGAGATAGAAAACAATTCATGCCACAATCAAAAGTCGGGTTCGGATCGAGGTCGACAGTGGTAAAGTTCCCTCGGCGAGCGCCGCTTCAAGAATCATCGTTCCACTACGGAACTCGAGAAGGCGATGGAAGCTATGCCGAGGAAGTGTAAGCTCGGCGGCGGCTACCTCATCGCGAGGAAGTAATTCGGCAAGATTGCAATCATCGCCGATGATATTCTTCACGTGAAGAAAGAGAGACGAAGGCGAGACGACTTATGCAGGTACCTACAGCAAGTCACTATCCATGATCATTTTTGTGGCATAGCTTGCGATGACCGTTTGACTCCATGGTCGCCTGGTCACAGAGATCTCGGTGACAGCTTCTTATATAGGTCTAGGAACCTAAGTCTGAGCGGGGAGCCAGCGCTCGCTGTACGCTCCTCAACTCTCCTTCCTCCATCGCGCACCTCATTCTTAGTCATTCCATGGCGACCATGCACAGCAGTCTAGCCTTCCTAATGCCCCGGCTGTGGGCCGCAGTTGACGGCCCAACGGTGGTCGCTGATCAATTGACTCACATTAGAGAAAACACAGCTGCAGACGACAGCTGGACCACCTTCCGAAAGACGTGCTGGGCGTTAGTCCACTGTCAACCACCAGCTTCTACCGGTCTGATGCTGATCGATGAAATAGCGACGCGATCTACGGAATACGAGCCCTCGACCATGGTGCCGAGAACTTCGATGTCGGCTGGACGACTCCGGAGAGTTGTCGCTCTGCTTGCCAATACGAAGGATACGCCCTGGCTGCCGTTGAATACGGCCATGAGTGCTGTACGTGGGGTCGGAGCTTGCTATCTTTTCGTGCCCAGCAAAGGATGCTAGTTGGGTCTTTCCATGGCACTCGAAGCTGATTTTCTCCTAGGGTGCGGAAATACCATCGCAGGACTAGCCCATCCTGTGGACGATGAGTATTGCAACTACCCTTGCTCCGGCGACGAGTCGCAGAGTTGTGGTGGCCACACGGCTACATGAATCTATTTGCTCAGATAGGCTGTGAACTTCTGTCGTCCGGCGAGGCATTCGGAAAGGGGCCGCAGGTTGGGACGCAAGTGGAAGGCTGGAGTCCTGTCGCATGCTACAAGTGAGTGATGGTCTGTTCGACTCATCTGACCGCGACTCAGGCACTGTACTAAAACTGTGAGCCGCAGAGACGTCGATGCCAATCACCGGCTGCTACCATTTCAGCCCAAGGATGGCCAACCTGAGCGTGCAAGAACTATTGGGGACTGCATAGAGTCTTGCCGTGGCCATGGCTATGCCTTTGCTGGTCTTGAATACGGCAAAGAGTGCTACTGTGGCAACGAATGTCCCTCTGATCACCTCAAGGGTGGAGGATGCGATATGGCATGCAAAGACGATGGAAAGCAGTACGACTCAGATTCAAACCTCAAAGCACGCCCGCAATCAAGCTAATTACAGGATTGAACTAGGTATTGCGGCGGCGAACACAGCCTACTGGTTTATACGCATCACGAATACGGGGGCCATATCAGCTCGAATAGCTCGATCCCAGCGGCCGCCGACGGCAGTCAGGCACCAGGAGCCACGACGACGAAGGCAGTCAAAGACAACATCCAGATCTCGGCGGGTGTTCCACGAGCCATCCCGGGTGGACCCGTCACCAACAAGATCAGGATCATTGTTGAAGCTATGTTCCAGAGACCCAGAGCGACGTTGCACTAGAGAAGAGGACGAGACTGGCTTTCATGAGCACCTCCTCGATGAACTCGAGGCGGGGAAAGAGAGCCTCCAGGCTCCCGTGGTCAATTGGAATTTGGAAGTATCATAAAAGAAAATCAAATTAAATGTAGGAATCATGTTGTAAGAACTTCAAGCTGACGTCAATCGCAGAGAAGAGAACTGGGATAATTTATAGGACATGGAAAGGACTACCTAGGTACCTAGGTATCTACCTTGGTAATGATGTTAAGTTTTCTTTGTTCAATAAAGAAAAACTGCGCTCTCTAAGTCTCTCTTTCACCGGTGATCTGCCACAAGGCTTCGGTGCTAAATTTAGGGTGTGAAGTGTTGCATTTTTTGGTTTTGGACTTGTCAGACAGAAGATGAGCTGTCGTCTGGATGAACAATGGCGAGAAATCCCTTTCACCATCATGACAATACCTCGACAGCTGCGAGTATGGGTGCCCGGGAAGCGAATGAAATGTACGAAATTCACGCCGATTACCTCATTGGTAGATCTTCATGGAGAACATGCCAGAGGAAGAGATGTCGGCTGTGTTCCGACTACAATTTTCCTCTCCCGGCCCCGATCATCCTCTCTGCGATACTTCGAGCGATGTTGACTTCTCAGGGGACACAAGTCTTAGCTGAGCGTCGCGCGACAATCTCAACGTCGGCTTGCCAGTGGAGATGAGATCGCGTGCACGGCAGGACCGACACGGAAAGAAATCACGGGCGCCATGGCATGAAGTTGTTCCCACAACCATCACGTGTCGTCGACGGTGGTCCGACGGATACTCAGTCCTGCGCGCCGCGTAAATCCGCAACGGTGCCAATTGGTCGGCAGAGCGTTCACCCGGACATGACACGGCCGCATGGGGCTTGTTATGGTCTGCGCAAGAGGCGGGACTCGGCCTCGGCGATCGTCGGCCCCAAGATCTGCGAGCCGGACGTGCTACTTATTAGCTTCTCTGCGAGGAACCGCACTCCTGACGACACGTACGCCGCCATAGAGGGCATAACCAGGAAGACTACATAAGTAGCACGCAAACATAAAGGCCCGCCGCTTCTCGAGCCCGCCCATATTCCAAGGACTGAAATTCCCCCAAATTATTCGTCTGCATTGCAAGTCTGCCAAGATGACTATCAACAAGGACCTCCACATAGCTGTCATTGGCGCCGGTAAGTTGTCCAGACGCACACAATGCTACCCCGCCTATGTAAGGCCGTCGAGTTTCTGATATCATCGCAGGGATGGGTGGCCTGGCCACGGCCCTGGCATTGGCAAAAGAGGGTTTCACCCATATCGAGATTTACGAGGCCGCTTCAGATCTCGGCTTTGTAGGCGCCGGCATCCAGCTGGCACCGAACATGGCCAGAATCCTGGACAGGCTGGGTGTATGGAAGCCAATTGCAGACGATGCCACGAAGATGGAGGGAGCGAGTATCAGGAGTGAGTGTCTCGGTTCGATGCCACCGACTGAGCTGGGGCTGACAGTGACTGGCATCAGAG
This sequence comes from Dendrostoma leiphaemia, assembly GCA_026120015.1. Lineage (NCBI taxonomy): Eukaryota > Fungi > Ascomycota > Sordariomycetes > Diaporthales > Erythrogloeaceae > Dendrostoma > Dendrostoma leiphaemia. Next base: position 12,314 of record JALRMF010000314.1, on the reverse strand, counting down.
GGCACGACAAACGAGGAGCTGGCATACTCCAGCATGACGTGGATTCCAGAGGCTTATGGATACCAGCATATGGTGGGCCACCGTGCATCACTGGCCGGAGAGATATACGAGGGCTGCAAGCGAGAGAAGGCCATCAAGCTCATCTTCGCATCTCCGATCACAGAAGTCAAGACCTTCTCACCCCGGCCAACTTTTGTCGTTGCTCCAAGAAAAGGGGGCGAGCCCTACACGGTCGAGTGCGACATCCTACTTGGAGCGGACGGCGTGAAGTCACAGGCTCGGGTATCCATGTTGAAGGAGCTGAACGTGAACGCCAAGGTCGTCGACTCTGGCCAGGCCGCGTACCGAATCATGCTCACCAAGGACCAGATGAAGGACGACCCAGAGCTCCTGGCACTCCTCGACGGGAACCAGAGCACGCGGTGGATCGGCGAGAGGAAGCACATCATTGCCTACCCGGTATCCTCCAAGACCATCTACAACATCTCCACCGCACATCCGGACAGCAACTTTGCCGCTGCACCTGACGAGACCTACACCACACGAGGTAGCAAGGAGTCGATGCTGTCTGTGTACTCGGATTTCGCGCCAATCTGCCTGAAAATGCTCAACATGGTCCCAGAGGGAGAAGTGTGCGAGTGGAAACTAAGAGTGCACCAACCGCTACCGACCTGGGTCCACGGTACCTTGGCCCTCCTAGGAGACGCATGTCACCCCACACTACCACATCTCAACCAGGGCGCCGCCCAGGCCATCGAGGACGCGGCCGTGGTTGCCATCGCCCTTGCCAAGACGCCCGACTCCAGCCCAGAGAGTATCAGCAAGTCTCTGAAGGTATATGAGAAGCTGAGGAAGGAGAGGGCCGAGGCATGTGTTGCGATGGCCGCAGCGAACGGCAAGGAGATGCAGCTGGGCGAGGGCTCCGCAGCGGCTGAGAGAGACGAGGCGTTCAAGGCCTTCAGGGAGAAGGGCGAGGGTAAGGTTCCGGACAAAGCGGCGGACAAGGGAGTACTCAGCTTTATCTACGGGTGGGATGCATCGAAGGAGACGGCAGCACAGTACGACAGCATCTTTCAGAGTTTGTAGAAGCTCAACATTAGAGCGTAGAGTCGAGATGCGAATACCCCATTGTATCAGGAGAATGACTCGTCCAGCCTCTCCACCGAGAATTCTGAATAATTAACCGTAACAGCACTTCTCTTAGTGATTCCCTCAGCCTTATCCTCTATCTGCCTTATGCCATACCAAATTCAAGTCGACCCGGAAGCCTGAGCCTAAAGTCTGAGATCTCCTGCGACGGGTTTCGCCTAATTGGGTGTCTCAAATCGGGATGCTGAGCTGTTTGGGCTGCCGCCCGCCGCCTTGCTCGCCCGACCCTCTATCACTTCTTTGCTCTCAGATAGGCCAGGTTCTTCGCCCTTCATGCCAGGACGATTGCAACACAAGTCGACTTATCAGAGAGTCAACCAGGAACAAGTCGGTTGCGCCTGCTTGGTGTCAAGACGGAGTGGTTGATCATCCCCACGCCTATTCAATCACAGGCCTGCGCGACGTTGAAGATTGGTCGCGCCCACTCGACTTGATAAGTTGGCCAAAACCCCACGCTAATGAGTTGGAATCAGCATTGGTTCAAGCGCGACTGACACGAACGATGAAGGCGGTTGGCAGGTATAGACGATAGCCTGGAGCCACTTATTCCTAGAATGTGATCAAGATCCCTTGAGTCATAGGCGTCTCGACTGGTCTCCAGGGCTCGAGTCCAACAGCCTTCCCAACGCAGCACACCTCAACGTGCGTAAGCATGTCTAGTCGGTGTGCTTCCTCGCGCGTGACGGAGAGCAGATCGCTGATCACCAAGGGGCGGAGCTATACAACCGATACCGGGAACAGTAGGTTGGGCTCCCATACGGGATACTCCTAGAAGGGTGATATTGGGCATTAGGAGGCGTACGAAAATTTGTCGGCCGCCATGGAAAACTTAGTCCTTCAGCCAACACAGGACAGTTGGCTCTGCTTGCCGGGGGACGTAAGGCTTTTTTTCCAAAGTTGCCAGCCACATGCAATCGGTTTGGCTCTACTTGGCTCTACTCGCCCTTGACCATGATGGCCTTCATCAGACCGAAAGGGACTGATCTTACAATGGCATAGGAGATTCTTCTCAGCTAGCTGCCTCGAGGTTGTTCTCGAAAAATCCCGATCATAAAACACATCAATACCGCAACGCATGCAACCGAGATAGAGTTGTTGGCGCCTGGGTGCTAGGTGTGTACATCACCAGTACCTTGGTAGATTCAGCGTTACATGTTGCATGCTGGATCGCTGAATCTCTCAACCTTTCGGGCAATAGGACAAGATGGTCTTGGGCTGCGACGTGCAATGTGGTCAAGGGACGTGCTGCTCTGGCTTTGGTGTAGATTTGCCACCGCGTAATCGCCTTGTACGACTACAGAGAGAGGAAATGGGGCTTTGCACACCTCATTGCATCCCACAGCCGACAGGCATGTTCCTACAAAGAAAAATTAGGTGCAATACTTGCGGCTCTCCGGCAGGTCCTGGTGGTCGGCGAACAACGAGGCGCACCCGTACGAGCCATCGAGATCAGATCAGACAGCGTTCACATCGTTCCGACTTTCACCTACGTCAAGGGCACAACGACCGCCTCATGCTGGGCGCGGAGCGACGTGGTCGATGTGCTGTTGTCAGCTGACAAGAGAGACTCAACATCCCATGGAGGAGCTGACCCGGAGGGCGGCAGGTTGCCGGTGTCCCAGTACTTGAGTGGCGATGTAGTCATAAGTCGTCCTTGGGCTGAAGTGCTCTCAAAGACTGACAGTACCTAGCTTCAGCTTCTCGTTCCTCGAAGAGCCCAGGCGCATGCGAGATCATCTGGATGTCACCATCGAGAGCCAACAGGTAACAGTCGCGACTGTAAGGCGCGTGCTCAGGCGGGCTTGCGGAGACGACGCGACTCAGAGCACGCAGCGACCTTGACTTGGACCTTGGTGCTGCAGCCCTACCCGGATGGACCAACGCCGTCACAAACGAACCCCGCGCAGAGAAACGTGGTGCAATGAAAGCATACGGTACGGCGGGAGACGCCCAATTTCGTATAGGTGCAGCGCCCCGTACTGGACTGAATACATATGCGACCAAGGACAGTTGCAGCTCATCCCGCCCTGCTCCACACACCCCCTTTCAGCGACAACACCAACAGGGCGGCCTGCAGGAGAGTCGCACCGGGGAAAAGCAATGCAGTGCAAAGGGGGAAAATGGGAAGCTGGACGCTGGCAAACGGGCCAGCATGATTTGTGCGCCTCTCCAGCTGCCCGTCGTGGCATGTCTGGGATATGAAGATGTATGTAGCTGCACCGGGAGACCGGGGCTGGTTCAACATGGGGACTGACTGATTCGGATGTTGGCCACCGGAGAGCCGGGAACAAATGCGGTCTCGACGTCTCTGGAGTCGGGCACCAAAGAACGGCTGTGGGCACGCATGCACTGGAAATGTGTGGCTGGTTCAGGCCGTGGTCGGGCCAGCCTGGGCGCGGCCCGGCAGAACGCAAACGCAGGGGCTCCAAGGGAGCCCCTCGCGATATTTGTGTGCGTGCGTGCGTGCGTGCGTGCGTGCGTGCGTGCGTGCCTGCCAGATCTGGTACGTAGGCGTATGCGGTAGCACTGTACTTTGTAGGCTGTTTTCGCTCCAGACGACTGGCGACGGGTTGGGACACATGACCGAATTACACCCACGAGCTGACGTTGGGCGTCGCACAGGCTGGCGAGACTCGGAAGGATGAGCACTTTTTGCCACCTACAAACTTGTCATCTCTGCCTTTTCCTCCTGTGACCAGTAGAGCGACCCAGACTGCTGAGATTTGCGGCCGAAAAAGAAAGTCGCCATTTGAAACTTTGATTGTTCACAAAGAGCCAATCCCGCACAGAGTGGCTGGGGACTTTCCGCAAACCACTGCAAGAAAGTGGATGTTGTAAACGAGTAATGGGTCAGTCAGTCGACGAGGGACACTCATTCACGATGTCCTCAAGCGTGCTCTCCTATGTGCAGTTTGGCCCCTAGATGATAATAATAATATGGGGCGGAGAAGGCCGGCCAGTCTCAACAACCTTGGATCACCGTCCAGGCCTCATCCCGGGTGTCGTGATGCGGGATTGTGCAGCGTGCTCATCATCAGCTGCCCTACTTATTAGCAAGTGCTTCTCGGCCCCAGACGAAGGTCTAATAAAACATGGGCTGGTACTATTAGTCGCCTACACCTGCAGCAGCCTGCAGCCACCCGTCGTGAACAAGGTTCCCCTGTTGGCTGTCACGGCACTCTCGCGGGAAGATCCTGGTCATTGGTGCCCAACGAAGTCAGCGGCTCCCAAAGTCACTGGTGCGAATGGGCACATCTCGCCTCTTCTCGGAATCACAACCGTGTGCGTTGCGATTTATCACCACAAAAGCATATTTTGGTTGGGTCAAAATGGTTGTCCCGCGGCTGCTTTTTATACTGCAGCTCGCCTTCGTACTCTGGCGGGAAAGTTTCCACAGCTCATCACCCTCCGACAAACAGCCCCTTCGGTCAACTCAACACACACACGCCCGAGAAATATGAGCAAAAGACCTTCTCGATTCAACTACCATTCACCCAAGAGATATCGAGCCCGTTGAGCTGAAGCACCCAAACCAGAGACAAATCAAGGAACAACGACACACAGACTCCTCGCCACAGAGCGACAACAAGCCATCACCATGACATCTCGGACACCACAGACCTGGAACTTCCCGGGCATGGAGTTCTTCCGATCAGGAGACCGGGCGCAGCAGCCCAGTGACGGATCTCGCAACCCGGAAGAGCACGTCTCGAGGTCTCGCCAGAATGTTTCACCACCAGAGTACCAGTCGAGGAACAACCCGACTACAGCGCGGCCAAGTGTCGAAGCGGCCGCTGCTCCTGCTCGACCACAATTCGGACTCGACCAGTACGGAGTCCAGACGTCACACAACGGCCCCCAGGGCGCCATGCGTGGTGCTCCTCCGTCGAACAGCAACCCACAGCAGGGCTTATTTCACAGCCCACGTGGCATCCGTGAGGCATCAACCCCTTACGCCGCCGGGCCGTCCAACAGAGCCCGCCCTGCGTCCATGGTCTTGCCAACAACGTCAAGCATGAACCACACCGGGATCTCCGGCTATCACGGCCCAGCAAAGACCCCAACCCAGATGCCAGGAGCGTTCCCTGGCGACGTGGCCGCCCCTTACCGACGGCCGACCGAGCTGTCTGCGCAGCTGTTCATGTCCAACCGGTCCGTCGATCAGGTCTCCACCAACTCGGACAGCTGGGACTCGGAGGGAGACAGCGCGTCCAACCTGTCGACGAGCACGAGCGCCACGACCGTCGCGTCGGACATCACCAGCAGCAAGGACGAGTCCGGGACTTTGACCCCGAGGCAGGAACGGTACGAGGAGAAGGAGACCGAGCGTCACCCGCGCCAGGCCACGCGGGCCCCGCCTGCTCCCATCCTGCGCCGTTCCAGCACAAAGTCTGTGCCGCCCCCCACGAGCTCCAGAACGACCTCTTCCTCTGCTCCCCACTCGTCCAACAGGACGTCGCCGCCCGGCACGACCTCGTCGGCAAACAAGCGCAATGGCCACAGTGCTTCGCCGAACATCCACATCGAGGTTCACAAGGCCGACCCGCCGTCACGGCGGGATGGCCAGAATGAGGCCCACATCCGGAGGCTCGAGGAGGCTCTGCTCGACAAGATTGAGCAGCTCAAGACCGAGCAGGCGCCATCCAGAAATGTGCCCAGAGATGTGCCGGCGCCTGCTCCGCCCAAGCAGACGGTGAGATTTGCTGAGCCTAAGCAGCAGTCTACTAAGCTGGACCAACTGCTGGCTACCATGTCTTCCGAGAAGGAGAACACACTCGGCAAGGAGCTTGTTCTTCAGGGCAAGGCGATCAACAAGTTGGAGCAGGAGCTAGAGAAGCGCAACCTGCTCATCAAGGAAAGCCAAAAGGCCGAGGCAGAGAGGAAGCTGCAGGATGAGCGCCTCCGAGCCGACCGCGAAAAGGAGCGGGAACGCGACCGCCACAATCTCGAGATCGAAAGGAGAGAGATTCAGAAGGCTCAAAAGATGGAGCAAGAAGAACGTCAGAAGGAACGCCAGAAGCTGGAGCGTGAAAAGAAGGAGGCTGAAAAGGCTCAAAAGGCGCTGGAGCGAGAACGCGCCAAGGAGCGACAGCAATCGGAAAAGGAACGGAAGGACATCGAGGAGGAGAAGACGAAACTCACCAAAGCCCAGAAGGAGCACGACAAGTTGCAAGCGTCCTTTGTCGATCAGGGCAAGATCCTCGCGGAATTGAAGGGCCGATTCGATGCACAGGCGAAGACGCTGGAGATTGCCGAGACAGAGCGCGACGAGTTGAAGCAAGTCAAGGCCGAGTTTGAGCAGAAGTGTTCCGACTTGCTGAAGAGTCTCAGTCATGTCTCCGACAAGGAGAGATATGTCGTCGAGCAAGTCGCCTCACTGCAGATCATCAAGGAGTCCCTGCAGAAGCGAGTCGGTCCGCTGGAGGAGCGGGCCACGAGACTGAGTGGTGAGAATGACCAGCTCCACGCGGAGCGCGAGAGCCTGATGAAAGACACGAAGACGTACCTGGAGCGTATCACCGAGCTCGAAAAGGAGCTCAAGGGCTCGATCGAGGAGCAATGCGGCCTTCACACTCGCATTGGCGAGCTGGAGAAGCGGAAGTCCAGCCTCAAGGCCGAAGTCAAGGGCCTCAAGGGCCAAACCGCAGACCTCGAGGCGAACATTGAATCTCGCGCGAATGACTACTCGGTCCATATCGCTGCCCTCAAGGAGGATCACAAGGTGCAAATGGACAACCAGGCGTCTTGCCTCCAGGATGAACACAAGGCCCAAGTCGATGACCTCGAGGAACAAATCACCGGCCTAAAGGAACACATCGACGGCGCCCACGCCGACATCGACAAGCTCAAGAGCGAGATCACCAGTCTCGAGTCCAGCCTGGCTGAGGAGAAGTCCAAGTGTGATGCTCTCGCTGCTGAGCGCGACAACCTGCAAACCGATGTCGACGGTCACGCCCTGCTCGCCGTCAGCCAAGAGACTAATATCCTCAATCTGCGCGAGGATATCGCTCGTCGAAGCGACGCCATCGCCAAGCTCCAGGAGACCAACAAGACCCTCCAGGCCGAGCACAACGAGCTGCAGAAGCTGGCCGATGAGCTTGACGTTCGTCAGACCAGTGATCAGTCGGACCACAAGGACCTGCGCACCCAGAACGAAGAGCTGACGGCTGCGAAGGCCGACTTGGAGGCCAAGAACACTGGTCTCGAGGCCCGCATTGCAGAAGCCGAACGCGCCGCTGCCGAGGCAGCGCTCGCCACCGAAAAGTCGCTCAAGGCCACGGTCGAGGACGTCGATCCCAAGTTGTCGGCTCTGGAGGAGGAAGCAGCCAAGGTCCCGACTCTGCTCTCTGAGAAGGCAGCCCTGGAGGAGGAAGCAGCCAAGGTCCCGACTCTGCTTACCGAGAAGGCTGCCCTGGAGGAAGAGGCAGCCAAGGTCCCCGCGCTGCTGTCCGAGAAGGCCACCCTCGAGGCCAAGACCGCGGAGCTCGAGACCAAGACAGCCGAACTGGAGGCAGCGACGGTAGCGCTCGGGGCAAAGACGGCGGACCTCGAAACGCGGGTCGCCGAGCTCCCGACCCTCCGCGCCGACAACGCCAAGCTGGCCGAGCAGCTCGTGGCCGCCAACAAGCTCATCGAGGGCCTGACCGCGGCCCAGGAGGCGGGGCTGAACGTCAACAACCCCGCCGCCGCCTCGCCGCTGGCGACGCCCCTGAGCCCGGTGTTCCCCACAGCGCCGCCGAGCGTCGCGCCCGGGCCGGAGGAGAGCCCCAAGATGGCGCCGCAGGACGAGCCGCTCAAGACGCGCAGCCGCGCGCCGTCGATGAGCCGGAGCGTCTCGTCGCGGTCCTCGGCCACCAAGAGGAGCCGCGGCGTCAAGGACGACATCGCGCTGGTGATGGTCCGGAAGCCTGGGGATTGGGCCAACGTCCAGGTCATGCGCAAGACTGAGCTGCGTGCGCCGCCGAGGAGCCGGTCACAGCCGCCGGACAACGAGTGAGTGAGTATTGGACTTTTGGAAGACGATTCACGAGTAATGATTCATGATGATGGAGATGACTAGAGGCTGCAGGAAGAGATTTTGAAAGAGCCGCCGGAGTGATAGAAGGATCGTTTGCACAGGCTTTGCTTTGGTGGACCATGTCGCGTATGCCGTATCACGGCTGTTCGTGATAGCGGTTGCTTGGGCTCGGAGGATATTGTACAGGTGGCCTGGCTTGTACACCTAGGTAGACAGACCCATCGCAAGATCACCAGGCTGCGGGGGAAGTACTGCGTCATAGAATGTAGACAATATGAGATCGGGATCGTTCCGATGCTGATGCACTATCGTCGCGAGCCGTCTTCATATCGCCACAGATACTGTGGCAATTGTGCAGCCCGCTCCAGCTGAAGTGAACAGCAACTTGGAGAAAGTGCTGCCGTTGTGCTGCCGTCGGAGCATGCACCTCTCAGACTTAGCCCCGTAATTCATCATTATAGAAACCGACACGTCTTCCCCAGATTTGGCGCCCGATGCTCCAGGTCCAGGGCTGTCAAGCAGCAGTAACGCCGTCCACCATGAACCAAGGACGGGGTCTATCACCGTTTCGCCTGGAGGCACATATATTCTGAGTCTAGAGTCCTTTGCATGCCTGGTTCGATAACGGCCATGTCTGTCGCGACTATTTCTAAGCTGAAATTGCGCTCGTCCACAGATCCATACAAGGGGAGAAATACACGGTTCGGGACGATGGCACGGTGGTCACAGCGAAGGGCGGGGAAGACAAACCAGAAACTGCGCCCTAAACGTGGCTAGGCGCAGATCCCTCCGAGGCACCAAAGTCTATGCCTGCTAACAGTAAAAGTCTGGAACCTTGCCAAGTGAGTGACGTGATGCACCCGTGGACATCATCTTCTCGTGGCCCCCCTCACGCGATAGAGCGTCCCTTTCATCTCTAGCACGCCTTTCCATGAGCACTTTTACCAAGCAATCGTGACAACGAGGCAGATCATATTTATCAACGGTCTTCAGTCACCCTTAAGTCACTACGTCAGCCGGCTCACGGTCGCAGGACGCATTAGGTATACCTAGGTACCTAGGTAGGTAATATAAAAGACAACACTACGAGATTTGGAGGTCTCCTTCGACGGCAGGCGCACAGCTTGCTAGCTGCAGACCTTATCAGGAACGACGCAACAGACCAAGTCAACCTTGGAACCCCCCATCTTTTTTCGGTCACAATCCAACATGTCTTCCGTCAAACCTTTCCAAATCTCCGTCCCGGACTCGGATATTGCAACGCTCAAGGAGAAGCTTTCTCGTGCGGTGTTTCCTCAAGACGTCGACTTTTCTGACTCCTGGGACTATGGAGCACCGCTGAAGGATATCAAAAGGCTCGCGGCCTACTGGCAAAATGGCTTCGACTGGCGTGCGGCGGAGGCTAAGCTCAACGCTGAGCTGCCACAATTTACGACGACCATCCCGACGGAGAGCTTCGGTGATCTCGAGGTGCACTTCGTGCACCGAAAGTCTGACGGTCCCGCAAGCATTCCGCTCCTATTCTGTCACGGCTGGCCGGGCAGCTTTCTCGAAGTGATCAAGATCTTGCCACTCTTGGCCACATCCTCCAGTGCAGGCCAGCCGTCCTTCCACGTCGTCGCGCCTTCACTGCCCAATTTCGGCTTCTCCGGAAAGGTCACGAGATCAGGGTTCGGGCCTCCTCAATACGCAGAGGTCTGCCACAAGCTGATGCTGCAGCTCGGGTACGACAGATATGCCACGCAGGGCGGCGACTGGGGCTACATCATCACCCGTCTGATGGGGGCTCAATATCCGCAGCACGTCCTCGCGTCTCACCTCAACTTCGTCCGGGTCACTGCACCGCCGGCTTTCTCACAGGCGCCGACGCAGTATCTCAAGCATGCCGTCCTGCCGTATAGCCAGGCAGAAAAGGATGGTCTCGCGCGGACGCAGTGGTTCCAGAAAAGGGGGTTCGGGTATAATCTCGAGCAGTCGACGCGCCCGCACACGTTGGGGTTCGCACTGGCTGACTCGCCCGTGGCGCTGTTGGCATGGGTCTATGAGAAGCTGCACGACTGGACGGACGACTACCCCTGGACGGACGACGAGGTGCTGACGTGGATTGGCATCTACGCCTTCAGCACCGCGGGTGCAGACGCAAGTGTTCGCATCTACTATGAGAACATGAAAATGGGCACCTATGTAGCGGGGAACGAGTACGTGCCCGTTCCCCTTGGCTTAAGTTTCTTTCCACGGGATCTTGTCGTGCCCCCGAGCACCTGGGGCCGTATTCTCGGACCGGTGGTCTTTGAGAAGAGGCATGAGGATGGAGGTCATTTTGCGGCCTATGAGAGACCTGAAAAGTTGGCCGGGGATCTGAGGACCATGTTTGGTAAGGGAGGTGGAGCTGCGAACGTGGCGAAGAAGTTTGTTCATGACCAAGCGAGGATCTGACAACGTCGAGGCAAGGCACAGCAAGCAATTTCGTACATCCGTCTCTCTATGTCTCTTTAGTCAGCATAAGTGGCTTCCACGGTTAAATCCCATTTGTGTAGTGGCTGTACGCATCTAATCAGATACTGAAATGTCTCGAGCTGAATGACCATTGAGAAGATGCCATTCAACATCTGCTTTGAATTTGTTGTCTTGTATTGAAAAGAATGGAATTGGTTCAAGAGTACCTATCTAGGTAGAACTCAGGAGCAGTCCGGCTGCAGCCCGCCCGCCGACGCAGCCATGAACACTACTTCTACTCGCCTGCTACGCTCAAATTGAGCCCACCTCTCAACATGAAAGAAAAGCCAACATACGTAGTCTGACACCACAGATCTGGGATGACCCAGATGCCTAGACCCTTTTGCAATTCTAGCTAGCGCTCAAACCTTTAAGCCATTGATGCGCGAGCATTCAAGCCCGTTGGCTCTAATCTTTCCGCACAGGAGCGATCGGTTCCAAGATGGTACCGTCTTTCAAAACAACCTTCTCAGATCCAGCCATAACGAACAAAATCCGACAAACGTCTTCGGTCTCATTGATCCACCTATGATTCGTCCCCTGTTGAATCATGAACTCGCCAGCCCTAATCGTCCTCCTTTCTCCACTGTCAAGTTCACAAACAATCTCGCCGTTCAAAACGACGGCATAGTCAATGCTGACGGTCCGGTGCATCGGAACCGCGTAGTTGGCTGGGACCTGCGTCACACCGAAGAACAGCCCGTTGGGTGGACACCGCGGGACCGTGCTGCCGTACGCGGCGACGTCGACGTCCTCCGAGTTGTTGACGGGGACGGCGTCTCTGAAGTCGAAGTTGAAGAATGCGCTGTTTAGCGGCCCGAACGGCTGGAAGGGTTGTATGGTCTCGTCTGAGACGAATACGGAGAGTCCGTCTGCGTTGTGGGCGGTGCGGACGAGACGCGGCTCGTTGAGGAGGACGGGGCCCTGTGCAGACATGTTAGGGCCGCTGCTAGGTGGCTTTGTAGAGAAGGAGGAGGAAGAATCAGGTGCCTGCATTGTAGTAGAAGAAGTATTGTAGACGTTAAAAATAATGTCTGGTTTGACTAGGCCAATGGGTGAAGAATGACGGAGAAGTGAGTTCCAGTCGCCCTGAGATGACTGAGAAGGGGGATTGGATCCTTGATTGTATGAGTGACTGCCTGCTTGGCCTGAGGTTGATGGAGATGGCCGCTGAGACATGTCGAGGGGTCAAGCCTTCTTTATACTTGGGTGTCTTGCACGAAGGAGTTGTGCTAATGCTGCTGCCAGTGCTAGTGTGTGCCAGTGATGCTTGAGATTAGTCCCGCGCTGCTAAGTTTATCGACGTCTTCGTGATCATGTCTCGCAAAACCTCCTCCATTCGGAGGTGCTCGATGCCTCCATTTATACATCGCGACGCGAATGTCGACAACATCACAAGGCGTCCTCCATGGGGCGCTGTCCGCCTCGCAATCCGTGGACTTTCCACGGCGCCCGGCTAATGTCCCATCGCGAGCACTTCTGGTTGAGGTAAGCTCTTGGCTGATGCACAATCCTATTGGGGTCTACATGTGGTTTTTTTTTTTTTTTTTTTTTTTTTTTTTTTTTTTTTTTGGGGGGGACCCGCAAAAAACAAAAATTTTGAATGTAGCGGGCATGGCCACAAAGCAACAACCACCGGCGGGGGGGGGGT
>JALRMF010000313.1:0-60129 GCA_026120015.1 Dendrostoma leiphaemia | reverse complement strand
TATTAATTATTAGCCTCTTTTCCCTAATTATACTTAATTTAACTAAGCACTTATATAAAAAATATAAGTTTATATAAATAACTAAAAGCATTGTAAAAAAGCTAAGTTTATTAATTATTAAGCAGAGCATTATCTTTATTAAGAGACTAATATTAAAAGCATTAATAATTTTATAAATCTCTAATGCTAAAGAGCTCTAAGTAACCCTTTTGCACTTAGTAAAACTTTAATGCATAAAATTTCCCATTAATGTAAATTAACTATTAATATTAGTCTTATTTTTAATTGCTAAAATAAACCTAATTTAAAAGCTTAAATCTTTATTGCTAGCTAAAAAGCCGTTAGCAAATGCAAAAAGCTTAGCTATTACTAGATTAAAGGAAATATATTATAGCCCTTTTAATAAGTTATTAAGTTGCTACTATAGGCAACTAGTAAGCTTTATATAATTGCTTTTATTAGGATTTTAAATCTAAGCAGCAATAAATAAGTTAAAAAAGGCCTTTAGTTAACAAATTAAAGTAATATAAGCATTATAAGCATATTACTCTATATACCATTAAGCTTAGTTAACTAACTTAAAATTAATAAAAACAATCTTAGTGCCTTAACCCTTTTGCTTTAAGTTTAGCTTAGCTTTATCTATTGTTAATATAGCGCTGTTAAAATCTAAAGCAATATTAAAGAAAAAAAAGGTCTTGGGCTTAGCCTTAAACTAGGCCTTTTACAACTTTTAGTCTTTTAATACTAAAAAAGCTAACGTAGCTAAAATAAGAGTATTGTTAGTTTATATACTAACAAGGCTAAAAGTCTCTAAAGGTTTATTAATAATTAAAAGGTATAGGTTGTAGGTTAAGGTTAATATATTAAGCTTTTTCTAATAGTAGCCCTAATACGTAGCAAACTAGTAAACGCTTATTTTAACAATGTTATAAAGTAGCTTAATTATCCTAATAATAGTATTCTAGGGGTATTTAGTTTATAAAGTAGCTAAAATAGCAGCTAGTATAATATATATAAGTTTAGTTTATAATTATAAGTATGCTTAGGTAATATTGCGTAACGATAGCGTTATATTGCTTTGCAATAGTAATGGCGCAAGAGCCAAAATCAACCGCTAGCTAGCACGTTAAATTATAAGAGACTACATTAAAATAAACGCTTTTTCTTTATTATTATAGCTTTATATAACTAAGCGTAACTTTTTATAAGGCTTAATAGTCTTGCCTTTAACTTTTTATATTATATAAGCTTTAAAGATATAGTGGCTATTATGCTTAGCTTTGCTATAGCGTTTAAAGCTAAAAACGCTATAGTTAATAAGGTTATCTACCTCTTAAGCGTTAAACGCTTTAAACGGCTTGTTTAAAGTTATTATAATGCCGTTATTCCTTAACTTAACGGCAAAGTTATAGTTATCCTCTTTTTTCCTTGTTAAAAAGGCACTAGCCAGCTTATTCTTTAAGCTAAAAGGTTGTCCCCTTTGCTTAGGCTTTATAATAACTATAATTATATTGCTAATAGCATTAATAGCATTAGCGGCATTGTTAAAAGGCTAATAGTCTTTATTGTTAATTGCTAAGGAAAAAAGAAAAGTGTTAATATTAGGGTTGTAATAGGTGGTTACTAAGGGAAAAAGAGAGACAAAGGTATTAGGGTTGCAATAGTAAGGTTAAAAGATAGTTAATCTAAAGGTAGCAGGCTTGTTAGGCATCTTAAAAGTAATATTATAACTATTAACAACCACAATCTTATAAAGCCCCTGCTAGCTATTCTTCTCTTATTAAACCTATACTTTACTCTAAAGTAAAAGCTTAAGTATATTTATAATAAATAATTTATTTTAAATATTAAGAGCGCCTTTTACTTAGCGCTTAGCTATTATCTTACATAATGCCTTTATAGCCTTTTATACCGCTTTGGCTTTTTTAATAGTTAATAGTAATAAGGCTAAATTAATTGTTATATAAGAGTATGCGCTAAAAATAAAGAGAATAGAAATAAGCTTATAAAGTCTAATAGTATTATTAACAACCTTAAGAGCTATTTGTAAAATTGCTTTGTTAAATATTATATTATAAAGCTTATTGTATAAAATATTAAAGGCTTATTAAAGTAAAGCATAATACCGTTCTAGCTTGCTAATTAACTAGTAGGCTTTAATAAAAACCTATTTATATATAATTTTCATTAGCCTAGCTTTTAATTTAAATTTTATAAAGGCAAAATTAATGCTAGCGTTGTATATAATTATATTAAAAGGTTTTTAATAAGTATTAATTTATAATAGGTATAAAGCTTCCTAAGTATCTTTAGCCAATAAAAATAAAAAGAAACGGCTGTTGTAAAAAGCTGTTAAAGAGTCTAAAACGTAAAGAATAAGGCAACTTTTGAGATATATAACGTCTGCGAGGATCTTGTAATTAAACTCGTAGTTATCTTTTAAAGTAAACTTAAAGCGCTAAGGGGCATTGCTATGCAATTAGCAATAGTAATAAAACTTTTTAATTAACTATAGTATATTTTTATTAACATTATTATAACTAGCCTTTTTAAATAGCTAGTAAAGTTAATATATTGCTAAGTAGCCAAAGTAATGATAAAGGCGTTATAGCTTTATTTCTATAAGGAAAACGCCTGCTTATTCCTCTTTACTTAGAAAAAACCATAGATAGCCCCATTTGCATATAATAAAGATGGTTTTATTATTATAAATAAATTAGTTTATTAAATTGTTAAATTAAACGCATAAGCAGTTTATATTTATAAGGCAAAGTAAAAAAAACATTAAAGCATTTAGCATATAAAAGTTAATGCACTTAATTAAAATATTAACAGCAATAGTTTTAATCAAGTTTGCTACTAATCTCTTGCTAAATTTAATTAAAGCTTATTCCGCTGTTAACTTATTAAGCTTAATAAAAAAGTTTTTTCATTATAAGGCAAGAAATTACTTTTTTTTAGCTATAGATACCCTTGCAGCACTTATATTAGGTAATATGCCTTAGAATTATAACTAAGTATAGCGGTCTTTAATAAAAAATTATATAACGTTTATATTAAAGTTATTAGCAAAATAAACGTTGTTGCTAGTAAAGTAGTATAAAAAGCCTTAGTTTGCAAGCTAAGTAAAGGCTTTAGTCTTTTTCTTATAGTTTTTATTATTGTCGTTAACCTTGTTTTCCAGCTATATTTAGTCTATTTTATTATCTTTATAACTTGCTAAGTACGTCTTAAAGCTGTTAAAGTTATTGCTATTAAACTAGCAGTTGGCAATAAACTAATTATATAATTAGTTGCATTTCTTTTAAAAGTATTTTATTAATTAATAATCTTCTTTACTATATATGTAGCACTTTTTTTTCCAAAGCATATGCTGCTAAGAAGGGCAGTTATTATAGTAATTGCTACTATAGCCTTAAAAGTCGTCACGCAAACAAAAGCTGCTATAAAGGCTGCTGCAAAAGCCTTTACCTTTGCTATAGTTATTATTATAGCAGTAGTTTAAATAATATTAGTTATTTACTTTGTTAGCAGTTAATTGCTATTATAAATTATAAGCAAGGTAAATCTTGATTAAAAAGCATAAGTTGGAAAATAGCTCTTTATAGGTAATAGCAAGCTTAAAAAAAGCGTGTTTAAGTTTGTATACTTTATAGCAAGCTTTAATTATTATAGTCTTAAGTGCTTATTTGCTTATGTAATTTAGTCTTAAAGCATATTAGCATAATTATAATTTATTAAACAAAATCTTAAAGACTTTATAAAAGTCTTTCTCTTTATTTTACTGCCTAATTTTATTAAAAGTTATTAAAATCTAGTTTATATAATAGTAAAAATAGTTAACTTTTGTATTAAAATGCTATTTAATCTTAGTATAAGCTTCTGCAAATATATTAAAATAAGTAACGTAGCTCTTATAAAATAATTAAGCGCAGCTAGTTAAAATTCTTAGAAAAACAGCATAAAACTAGCTAGGCTTAATTTAAGCATGCTAATAAAAACCAAAAAAGGTTTTAAGCTTGTTATCTAATAAGTTATATAGCTTACCTATATACTTTTAATCT
Source organism: Dendrostoma leiphaemia (assembly GCA_026120015.1). Taxonomy (NCBI): domain Eukaryota; kingdom Fungi; phylum Ascomycota; class Sordariomycetes; order Diaporthales; family Erythrogloeaceae; genus Dendrostoma; species Dendrostoma leiphaemia. The sequence continues at coordinate 56,062 of JALRMF010000313.1, read as the reverse complement.
AAGCTATATATCTTTATAAAGCTAGTTAAAATTTAAATGTTAATATAGTTATTTAAATACTTAAATAAAAGAAAGGTTTTATATAAGTTATACCGCTAAAAATTATAATAGTATATAAGCAGTTTTAATACTAGAAATAAAGTATTATATAGTATATATAAATAGTTAAAGGGCAATAATCGCAGTCTTATTATATAATTTACTAAAACTAACGCAAAGGATGCTTATTTTAAAGGCAACCTTAAAAGGTTTTATTGCAAGTATAACTAAAAAGGCACTCTTAAAAGGTTTAGTTGCAGGCATTATATAGTTTATTATATATATAGTAAAGACAGCAGTTATAAAAGGTTTTATTATAATTGTAACAAAGGCAATAATAGCAAAAGGCTTTATTATAAGCCATTCTCTAAAGCTTCTTTAACTTAAGAGTATGCTAAGGGTTTTTTAACGATTTATTATATACCATTTAGTTATTTTTGCTAAGGTTTCTCTTAATAAATCTAAGGCTATTATTAAAGCGCTTTCTCTTATTATAAAAGTTAAAAAGGTTTTAATAGCAAAATGCCTTGCTGCTGTTTATAAATGCATAACTTTAGGTTAAATTTTAGGTTTTAAAGCTTAACTAAGTCCTACTTAAAGGGTTTTTCCCAAGCAGCAAAAGCTACTAAATATAATCTAATAAAAGCGTTATTTCGCCTAGTATAAACTTTATTTTAATAAAAAACTTGCTTAAGATTACAGCACAGGTTAAAGGAGACAGTGTTAAATATATCAGCAATCTACTCACTAAAATCTTTATAAAAGTAGTAAAAGAGGTTATTATTACACTACTTAGGGTAGATAGCAATTGCCCTAGCAACTGCTATATTTAGATATATTTAACTAGCGCTTAACTATACCTTTTTATACCAAAGGTAAGCGTTAAGTAAAGGCTATATTGCTTAAGAGATTTTAATTTTTGCTAAAAAGTTGCTTAACACTAAAACAAGCTGTTAAACATTATAAAACTAGTTAAATACCAAAGTTCCTATCTTTTTAACTAAAAAGTCGTTTAAACTGCTAAGATTAGCTATACTAATCTAATTTAAATTGCTTAATCTAAGGAATAAAGATTTCTAAGATAAATATAACATAGTAATAAAATATAAGGGGTAAAAAGCAAAAGGAAAATTAGATTGTTATATATATACACATATGCTTAAAAATAAAGTAAAAATAAACAAAAAAAGGGTTAAAATATAATATAAGGTACTTTAAAGTCGCTAATATATTTATTTATATATATGCTATTAATGCCTTTATTGCATAGTAAAAATAAAAAAGATTGTAAGATTTTTATAAAGGCAAAAGCACTTAATAAAAAAGTCCGCCAGTTAGTTGCTTGCTATTATAACCTTATAAAAGGTTTTAATATTTTTATACAAAATTAATCGTTTTCTTAAAAATATAATATAACATTAAATAAGCTGCTAACATTTACAAAAAGGTCTTAAAGTTATTTATATATTATTCTACATTGCAAATACACTAAAAGAGTTGCTAGTAATAACTTTTGCTAAAGTCTCTTAGCTATTTTTAACAATTAAAGAAAATAGCCTCTTGCTAATAATAACTTTACTAAAGTCCCTTTGCAAACCGTTTATTATTTTTTGCTAAAAGCATAAAGCCTATTATTGTAAGTGGTACACCCCTTTTAAGAAACGTTGCAGCAGTTTTCAAAGCAAAATTTATTTCTTTTACCTTGCTATCTATAGTTAACTATTTAACTACTAATCAGTGTTAATAAGTCAATCTTTATATATAAAAAAGTTTAAATAAAGGGTAAAAACAAATATATTTATTATTGTTGTTAATAATGTTTAGCAAAAGGAATAAAAGGGAAACTATCGTCGTATGCCAAAGAAATTAGGCGTATACGCGTACGGTCCCTTCCAATTGCCATCGGGCCAAATCAGCCCGACTAGCCATTTAGCCAGCTGGTTCCTTCTAGTGGCCGTATGCCTCCAGTCCAAGGCAAACCAGGCTATTGCTATAGCTATCAACCTACAGAGACACCCCGAACCTTCTTTGTAGAGCCTGGCCTTGCATATCCAACCCCGTAATAGTATGTGGCCTCCGTCGACCAGACCAAACTTATTGCCCTTTGGCATATGAGTCCAAACGCTCTTGTCGACACACGATCCCGTCTTTCCGCTGGCTTTCTCTGGAGGGATCGTGACCAAAATGTCCCGGTCGTCCAGCACCTCGCCATACGTGATGCCGTTGCTATCCTGTGCATCAATGGATGCCCAGGAGAAGGATGGTGCTCTGTAGTGTGTCGGACGCTTCCAGGCATGATCGAACATTCCAACACCTGCATCCGAGCGGCCGTGGTAGACAGGTTCAGCTTTCCACAACAGCTGGCTGATTATGTGAGTCCTCTACATCCCGGCGATGTACTCGGCGGGCTGCGATTCAGAGCCAATATCTTCTGCCATCTGGCTGGCGATACCAATTTGTCTATTCCTTGAGTCAAGTGAGTTCTGGAGTACATCTCGACGATGTGTGACCAGATTTCGAGTGAGTAAAGGACCTCGGGACCTTCAAGGCTCCAGGATCTGCGGTATCTTGATGCAGGTCCAAGAGCGGCTCTTCCATGCCTCGAAGCCTTTTGTGCCTGAGTCTTTTCCAATCGACTTCTGGATCCAGCCCTTCCATAGAGACGCCTTCATGTATTTCGTCGTCGATGAGCTGGAAATTTGGCATCCCTGGAGCGCGGCCCTCGATGTCGTCGAATTCTCGACACTCCCTTGGCAGAAATGCAGAACTCGCGGTGAAATAAGCCTCTCCTGGACAACCCATCCTCTCTTGTTCACCGGAGCTCGGTTGACAAACATCTCCCAGCTGGATGCGTCCAAAAGAAGACAAGTACGTATGGGGGCGAAAGGATGAGCCACGTACTCGGAAGGCCTGCCATCACCATTTTGAAACCGATCCACCAGCGGCTCATGTGAATTATACGGTCGCAATTGCTTGTGCTTGACCTCAGAGCCTCTCACTGCCTTCGATCGCACAACATCCCTTGGCAGGCCATCAATGTTGACACTGACGACGTCTTCCCACAAATGGTGAGGCTCTCGTGACGAGTACAAGCCCTCAGCACTGTGTTCAGCGGCCGTAGCGGAGATGTTCAGGAACGAGTTGCGGTATAATTTTTACATGAGCGCCGATTATTGAAGCCAATCCTCATCACTGTCCTGGATGATACATAAAGAGTCGATCCATAGGTATCCAACATCATACAAGCGGGTGGCAAGACGACAGCACCTTGAAACGTTTGTGGTAAGATTCCCAGCCTCAGACCTTCTTCCAAGGTCTTCTTGTTGTCCAAGGTAAGCTTGAAGTGGTTGTTAATACCTCCCCATTTGTGACTGAGAGTTAGGAAGAGAGGGTGCCTGTTCTGTGCTCCGGCCCAGTCCACCTCACTCGCTTCGACCAATTTGATCTTTGCGTTTCTCGTATCGTGAATGCCCGAGCTTCCATGATACTTCCATGCACGTGGATCAATGCAGCCTGAAAGTTTGAGGCCAGACAGGTCGAGCAGGCGGGTCGGATAGTCCTGCGGTTTTGGTCTATCGTCACAGTTGACGCACTTGCACTTGTCCATCCACAACGACGCGAGCTCAAAGACCTCGGCGTCTGACGTTGAGTTTGGGACTGGCGTCCTTAATGGTACCTCAATGTCATCTAATTAGTTCTCGTCAGCCACTTCAGCGGCAGACCGGAACTCGGATTGACACGTGCCGGTTGGCTTGAGAACAAAGATGCGGTCAAGCTTGGCAGCCGCCCACTCGACTGAAAAGTCCAGACGGTAGATTGACCCTGACAGCTTGGAGAGTCGGTCACAGCAGACAACCGTGCCGTACTGCGTAGATCGGCGGAGGCCTGGTTGCCGCTCGTCTTGGTTTCCTCAAACACACTCGCACTCAGTCCACTGCACAAAACGCTGCAGATGGAGCAATCCATGGAAGCAGATTTCCATAACGACTCGGCCGAATGATGGTGAATGAACCAAAGGTCCAACGTGCCCCCAAAGATCTGGCCACGACGCCCTCGCAACATGCGCACGCGAACTGCACAGAGCATGATACTGGCTGTGTGCTTGTGTAGCTGGCGCCAGATAGGCTGCCACTTTCGACGTATATTCTCGGGCAAACTACATAGTAAGTGAAGAAAGACCGAATGAATCTTGGTGCACGTATCAATGCTGATGGATCTCAAGGAGAATTCCAGCGCTGGTTCCACTCCATTTGGGTCCCTGTACCCCCCCTTCCGTCACTGGAGGAGCTGAGGTAGCCAATGTGTACGGCGCCTAGCTATTTGCAAACAGGGCCATGCAAGGTGCTGACGGCAAATTCAAGCTGCATATGTACGTTGGACTGTAGCGGGTCCAGATGTCCAATAGCTAGTACTCCATGTGTGTGTGCATCCTCTATTGGCTCTCAGAAGAACTTTCCCGGTGGGTAATAGGTAGTGCTTGATGTGATGTCCCCACACAGGCCCTAGCTGGGCAAAGATCAACGTACGTCCTCAGCAGTCGGCGCCTACTGAGACACCAGACACTCGCCGAGCCCCCTTGGGCATACAGCGGATGTAGGCAGGCTTGCGATTTGATGGGACACCTATAGAAATAAAACTGAAAGTATGTCAGCGCTTGGTTGAACCGGACAAGACAATGATGTCCAAACCAGTGGCGCTGATGTGCAGTCATGGTGGCCGTGACAATATTCTGAAGTTCTACGTCAAAATGCCGCCCGAATCAGCCCTATCCGTGGAGTGTCGAGGCTGGCGGCGCCGCGAGCCATGTCAAATCGTATTTGATAGTTTGTTCTTTGACAGTGTGGTCAAAGGCAATCAAAAGTCTCATAGCTGTGGAAACTTGAAGAGGCCCCTGCAGATAGGTACACATGCTGAAGTGATCACCAGTATTACAAAACGTATGTGAAATACGAGTTTTGCTTATCCGTCAAGTCCTTGAATGCGAGACTGTCTTTGTGGCTCTGGTTTACAGACAAGGGGTGGCGGCGCTTGTTCTCACGACGCAGGAGGAAGTAAAGCGTCCAAGCCGACGACATGGTGATGCAATAGCTATCCGCGAATGAGCATGACACCGCGTTGATCGTGCCAGATGGCCGGGAGAGGGTGACGAACCAGATGATCAATCCTGTCCACAACTCGGGATAATGCTCGGTCTTGGTCTGACTCTTGACCAGCTGCGGCCCGACAATGTTCCCGACACAGTACGCAACAAACACCGCGGCCGCCATGAAGCTTTTCTTCGTCTCACCAGCCACGTTGGCAGCACCGAGCGTGACGGCCAGGCTGACGACGGGTCCAAAGAATCCTATGAGGGAGTACCCCACCACCGGCGCAACCGGGCGATGGCCCCAGTTCGACTTCCAGATCATGACAAACCCTGCCATCACGGGAAGACAGCAAAGATGGAGCGATAAGATGCGGATGTTTCGAACTCGTGAGCAGAGCCATCCGGTCAGCAGGATGCCCACCGCGCAGATGAAGCCAAGCGGGAACTGGAAGACGATGCTCTCGAGAGAAGAGTAGCCGAACGTGGACACGATCAGGGGCCCAAATCTCGAGACGGCTCCGTTGACGGTGTACCTGGCCATGATCCATGTGAGCATGGGGCCAAGACAAAAGGTCAAGAAGGCTCACTTACGCTGCCGCCATGGTCAAAGCTACCAACCAGACCTTTGCGTCGAGGGCAGCCTCTCTGATCTGATCCGTCTTGATGACGTGGTTCCTCACACCCGTTTGCCCAGCACGCAGGCGCTCGACCGCAACGAGGCGCTCGTGTGGCGTCAGGAACCATGCATCGATGGGCGAGTCCGGCAGAAAGATGCACCAGATGCCAAACAAAAACGTCAATCCGCCGGCGAGGACGTAGATATACTGCCACTGCGCCAAGGCTCCGCCTCGAATCTGCGCAAACCCATAGTTCAGAGCACTCCCGACGATGGTGAACCACCCAGTGCCGGAGAACCACCAGCTCTGCCTCAGGGCCTGCTCGGACTGCGTGTAGTAGCCGCTGACAATGATCATAAACGCCGTTGGAATCACGGATTCTATGACCCCTGCGGTTCATCTCGTGTAAGCTCCTGTAGTCCCGGTTATACGGGGGGGGGGGGCAAAAAATGCATACCGAGAAAGAATCGCTGTACGAGTAACCCTTGCCAGGTGCTCACGCCGGCTGTAGACGCGCAGATGACGGCCCATATCATCACCATGGGCGCGAGTACATGCCGCGTCTTGAAGTGCTGAAACATGTAGATGGTGGGATACGACCCGACGAGCTGGCCAAAATAGAAGATGGATGTTGCCCAGCTCAGCCGTGACGTATCCGCCTGGCCATTGGTCGGGTCCGTCACCGACAACGCCAGGTCCGTCGTCATGCCGAAGAGGACTGCACTCCCGAGGATGGCCTAGGTATGTGTATCAGACACCCGCCGTCAACACTCGCCTGCTTGCAGGCAGGCGGGGCCGCTGCGCAGCGCACTCACCTTGTCATAGTAGACCAGACCATACCCTGCGGCGGTTGTCAGCTGTCGTTCAGGGGCCGACAAGACTTCCAAACATACCCATTGTCATGGCGGGCATCAGGAAGAGGTCGATCTTGCGCAAGACGCGAGCTGCGACGAGCGGGTCCATGGGCCGCGCCTCATCGCCGAGTATGTCGACGGTTGCCGGCTCCTGGGCGTCTTTCTCCGGATTGACCCCTCCGTTGGCGGTAGCGGCCATCTGCGCTGTCGCAACTTGAGGCCCAAGGCGGGTGAGCATTGGGTGGCACAACTTGGAAGACTGTGGCATGGGGAACCTGCTCAAAGACCTTGGTATGCGGACCGGAGATTACATATGGGCCGTCAATGGCGGTTTGTGGGAGAAGACAAAAAATTGGGTTGATGACAAAGGCGTTCATGGGCCGGGACCGCTCTCTCGAAAAGATTGGGTCTTCAGTCCTAAATTACTCAACCCTGGGGGCACGGAATTGGAGTGCTACCTATCTCAGTACTAGCTGTGGTTCTAGCTAGATTGGCGTTAAATCTGCTAGTCAGCCTGGGTGGGTACCGACCTGAGCACAAGGCGGTTAATAAGTATCTCATGACATATTCGATATTCTACCTATCCTTCCATGAAATTTGAGAAGTATTCCGTACAGATTGACCAAAGTATTGCATTCTTGTCGACGCACCTCCTTCAACGCCAGAAATTATCTTCAATGGAAGCGATGATTCTCCACCAGTGGGCATCTCAACTGTAGTTCCCAGCCGCGAGTAGAGGAGTCCATACATACACCTCGATGCCGCATTGCACATCCACCTCAACAAGCGTACAATTCCCTGCACTACCCCAAGAGTCACCCTTTTCGTACAAGGGTTCTGCAGAAGGAGAGCGACAATGAGGCCAAGGGACTCTTCTGCCATCAAAAAATTCATGTCTTCTTGAGCGCAGGCTCCAGAGGCAGAACACCCGTTGAACGAGGCCGGATCTGGTCATGTTGAACCTCGGTGGGAGGGGGGGGGGGAGGTTCGCCAAGCTCGATGGACAGACCAGAAATCAAGCCTGTAGGGCCAGGTCTACGCAACCTCTGCAAGGAACGATGGGTGATACGCTACCTACGTGTGACGAAGTATGAGACAATCAGAGAGTGGGGAGAGTCCACGGGCCAGAAGCCAGCCTCACCTTTATCAAAGAACCTTGGCGGGCCGACCACCTTTCATATCACCTCAGACTGAGCTTGTCTTGGAATAAGATTACATACCCTCTTGATTGCTGCGCTCAAGCTGAACCTTACAAGTGTCAAAAGTGAATGAACAAGGAGCGGAAATTCCCACGGCGGACAAGGTTCACGGAATCTATGAAAGCTGCCAATGTTCAAAGCTGCTAAGCATTGGTTGGCATACCTAGGTACTGATGACTTGATGTCGAGAAACACTAGTCTACCGTGTTTCCAGAAGCATGGTAGGCGCTCTTTCAGGGTCATTGCAGAAATAAGGGCAGCGGCTACTACCTTCAAGTTATAAATTCGTCAAGCTTCAAGTGAAGAGATCAAAACCTCCAGGCGATGTGTCTCATTGAGTACATGCCCATACCACGAACACAGTCGTTGGGGCAAGTTACGCCTCTTCTCCGGCTCTCAGAAATGGAGACCTTGACGCCGCTACTTCGCCCAATTCTTGCAGCGTGGCGAAAGTGACCAAATGAAAAAGGGCGGCATCACATGGAGACTGATGCTTTTACTGCAAATGTGCCACTCCGGGAACTCGTCATTTCCAAGGCTGTCTCCGACTGAGCCGTAATCTTGTCCGACATCACACAATCCGAGCCTCCAGGGAGGACAGGGAGGCCACATCATACATGACTAACTCTTCTCGCATCATCTCTGACTGATGCGAACATAGAAGTCGTCGACTGTCCATCTCTTGGTGCCCAAATCGGCGCACATCATGCCCTCTGGTTCGCTGTCTGAGGCGAGCAGGTTCATCTGTCGTGCGTCATGTCACAGAAGGCGTCTAAGGATACAAGAACGGATTGCCCCATAACAAGTAGCTCCGGGCTTGTATAATCCTCATTGTTGCCACCGGGGGAGACGGTGCCGATGCCACTTCATCCCCCGGCCAGGTAGGGTTTCCTCTCTTGTTATGTCAATCAACACCAGAACATACGTAGGTAGCCTCCGAGAGGCTCGGAGTTTTGCTCTGGAGTAGGAGATGATAACCCAAGTGTTGCGAGATTGCAAAAGACGATCGCCTGTGCGCTGCACAGGCTGGACCCCTATATCTCGTCACACCAAGGAACAGTCCTTGGTCTTGCAGTTGCTGCAAGCGAGTATCCGATGACTTGGGCACAAGCAGATCACCACTGGTCGGGTCCCGATCCAGACCTCTACCGTACCAGGCATTGGACCGTTGACCAAGAGAAGGATTGCTCCCTGCGGCGCCCAAGCGCAGCTGTAGGCCTCGACTCGGAGGGACTCTTGAGACCGGAATCCTATCGCTCGTGCGCCTCTCGGAATATACCAAAGTCCTCACTCGTGTGGGCCCTCCGGTAGCAATGGTCCACATATACTTACCTACACAGGCCAGCTCAGCCAATCCCAAGGCCTCGTGGGCCTCCGAAAAAAGGCCTCAACGGAGCTCAAAGCTTGGCAGACTCTTCTTCGGGCGGGACCGATCTTCGATGCCACCGAGATGTGACAGCCTGCTTCGGACCGCCCATCCAACAAAGCTTAGCATGGCATTCATGCAGATGCCAGACACGTGCAGGCGGTAAATCAGGAACCTCGCTTGAGGTCCCACCAACGCTGCTGCCACGTGTGTCATAATTGGTCTCTCTGGGCCTCCGAAAAGGGACTCAAAAGTTTGACAGAGCCCACTTTCAAGCTTTGAGCGAAATTCAACCTGCCCACGCCGCCGATGCTAGGGCAGCAATGCCGCAGCCGTGCCGACCAGGCAAAGCGTATCTCATGTTGTGTAGTTGCTGTAGTTGAAGCATCCAGGTGCTGTCCGACCTCAACTGCGGCGACGAGCTCTGTTGTATCCAAGTGCTGCTCTTCCGACCGGGTGCCTGGGGAACTCCTGCCGTTGACCATCGCAGGCTCCATCATCTCAATGGTTGTCTCACTGCAGATCCTTCTCGGTCACATTGGAAGGTTCCGAGGTTGTCTTGCTCGACAGCTTCCCAGCCGAACCAACTTGTTCAACGGCTGAACACTCAGCAGGGAATGCCTGATAGGTATCCTCCCAGGTTGAAGGGGGACATCCATCATACACATGGCCATCGCAAGGCCAATTCCGACCTTCGGATGCCGGCCTTTGGCTAAGCCTGTCTCCCAGAGCTGGCTCGCCATGCGTGAGCCGCGGCGCCATTGCCAGATCGACGTCCAGGTCTGCCCTCTCCACTTTTGATTATCTTGATCATCCAAAGTTTAAGATGCGGGCCGACGACGTTGACTCCGTGTGCAGATCGCTTCCGATGGCCTTGTTTTCGCTCTATTCCCGCGCACTAGGGAAGCCCGCGGGTGACACCAAGCGCCGGATGCGGCCAGAATTATCGGCATCCATTCCATACCTACCTAGGTACCTATTGCCTGTTCGCTCCTGTAGAAGAGACCCAGTAACTGGCAATGAGGCAGGACCATCGAGTCCCTACCATCACCTAACCTTTGGAAGGAGGTTTGTGGTGGGGTCCGTGTCTTGGGGGGTTACTTGTTACGGTACACACCGCCTCGTATATTCACTTGCATGACTGTTTGTGTCAAGGGCGAATGTGGGCTCGCGCACTCGCCTACGATTCGTACCTGGGCAGGCTGAGAATTATGCTGGTTATACGCAGCTGCGACAACAATTCCAGCTCTCACTGACGCCGGAACGAACAGAGCTCTTGATATGGTCTGGCCGTGGGTGATCTGCACCATACGATCCTGGATATCCTGTTTCACGATGCCGGTACTGATATGTGGGCATATGGAGAACTCGAAATGACCCCGACCCGGAATTCTGCCAGCCTTCATCTTCGACGACCCATCTGATGCTGCGATCACTGCCGCCTTCGGAGACCCTCGTCGATTCCCATGTGTCTTTGGAAATGGTCGTGTCGAATTGCAGATGCTTCTTGCAAAAAAACCTCAATGTGCGCTTCTTCCGACCTCGCTCAGCCGCGGCGTTCGTGAGCGAACGTCGCGAGCTGTCTGTCAGGCACAACCCCCGAATGGAAACATCCATGTCGTCCAAGTTCCAAGTGTTAGGTACATAAAGAAGGCTTGGCCTGCCCACCGTTCACGAGATGATGTCGGTCCTCAGCAGCGGACAATTACTTCTTCTCCCCCTCGTCTCTCCTCCCTTCGTCGAGTCTCATTCTGCACACGACCATGAGGCCCTCCACGTCCTTCCTCCCGGTGTTGTTGGCGGCGACGCCCTTCACATCCGCCTACCGTTGGTTCAACTGGCAGTTCCAGATTTCCTGCCAGTCGACGGGCTACTACGTGCCTCAGGATGAGGCAGAACTGTCCAGCTGGATGCGGGAGCAGTATGCAGAGCAGGCCATGATCAAGGTTGTCGGCAACGGCCACGCTTTCGGCAATCTGACCACTTGCGTCGACGGTACGTCCATGGCGTTTTGGGAACAGTCAACTCTCCTTGATGCACAGAAAAGGATGAACGCGAACTTGGAACGCACAGTGCTGACCGGAACATTGTCCAAGTGGCCGCCACCAACCGGAGCTCGTACATCGTCAGCCTCACGAACCTTCAGGACCTCGAGGTCCACGAGGACAGCTCTGTGACCTTCGGGGCCGGCTGGGACATCGCCGACCTCGTTCCCGAGCTCAAGGGCAAAGGCCTCTCCTTGGAGAACCTGGGCACGGAGCGCATCCAGAACTTCGTCGGGGCCCTCTCGACCGGCACCCACGGCAGCGGAAGGCAGCTCGGCAACATTGCCACGCAGGTCATCGGCTTCCGCGTGATGGACGCAACGGGTGCCATTACCGTTGTCAACCAGACCCACAACGAGGATCTCCTCCCGGCTTTCCGCATCAACCTTGGCGCCCTGGGCATCATCACCGAGGTCACCGTGCAGGCCAAGCCGCTGAGCTACCTGAAGCGGACGATGGGTGTCTTCGAGACGAGCTACAACCTGACAGACATGTACGAGAGGATGTATGCGCTCTACGAAGAGCACGATCACATGAGCTTCTGGGGTGTACGTCTCTCTCTTCCTCTTGTCCTTCTCCCTCCCTCCGTCCCTGTCTCCAAGAGAGAGAGATATAAGTATCGCGCCAGACTGCACTCCAAGCGTGGCGATAGGCTGCTGACGACGACCTCCCAGCCCCACATGGCCTGGAACGAGACCAACGGCAACTGGACCCTGGAGCCCACCATCGCCATGAGCTGGTGGGAAGAGACCAACGTCACGAATGTGGACAACTGCACGGACTACTGCTCCAACAACTGCGGTGACTGTTCGCGAGACTTTGTCTGCTACGCCGAGTCTTCCGATGCCCTCTCCACGCCGGAGGGTGGAGTGTGCAACCGCTTCTTCGTGAGCAACCCCGAATGGTTAATCCCGAAGACGAAGTTCCCCGGTGGCTAACCATGTTCCCCCGTTCCAAGTATGCCGAGATTGAGCACTTTGTGCCTATTGAGCACTTTGTCGACGCCGCATCCAACTACACCGCCAAGAACCTGGCGGAGGGGCCTGAGCTGCAGGGCTGGAACAACGAAGAGATGATCTACGAGATCCGTTTCACCAAGGGCGACGACTCCTGGATGTCACAGGCCAACACCTACAACCTGAGCAGTGAATACAGTGGTATTTTCGCCATCATTGAGCTTGAGTATGTCCAACCCAGCCCAACACCCCCCCCCCCAACAGAAGATCCTCCTGCCACCAGCGTACATGGCCGAGTCTGTCTTCTTTGTCGTCAGCCACTGACCCCGTCCCAGCTGGTACCCGACCTACAACAACTACGAGGCGCTGTGGCAATACCAGACCCTCGCCCAGAAGTACCTGCCAGAGTTCGGTCCCCTCTACAACGCCCGCCCCCACTGGGGCAAGATGTCGTGGTTTGACGAGACGTATGCCGAGACCATCTACCCGAAGCTGCAAGACTTCCTGGACCTTCAAGAGAAGATGGACCCGAACTGCCAGTTCGTCAACGAGTTCCTGATTGGCCACCTGGGTCTCAGCCGCTGCCAGCATGTCGTTACCGGGTCCGCGGCCAGCCTTGCCGACCTGTGATGGAAGATTGTACACGCTTCGATGATGAGTCGACTGTGGCATTGAAGGCAGCGCTATAGGGACTTGTGCCCATTTTTTCTATTCCTTTTCTAAGACGATGTATGAAGCATAAAGACTTTAGACCCGGGAAAGGCGATGGACAAAAGGGGGGGGGGGTGGGAAGGGAAAGGATTGGTCGTGATAGTGTTCTTGTATATCTGGGATATCACATAAACTGCCAGGACATAAAGACATGCGCGTATTTAAGCATTACAACCTCTCTCCGTACGGATGAGTGACCCCCCCCCCCGGCCCCCCGGCCCCCCTCCCTAACGTCTCCATTGTCCGCAATAGAGTGTTGATTGCCCGAGTTGGTGTAGAGGACTGCCTGTCCTTTTCCGATCTCAAGTATTCAAGGCTCAAGAACGCTCCACGTTCGGGGGACACTTTGGCAGTGCATCCCATAGCTCAAGATCAAAACTTCAAGATCCGAGAAACTTAGAATACCTATCAACGAGCATCTGCTTAGATACCCCTGTGAGTGAAGATTGCACAGTATGACAAGACACGCATCAACTGTACTGGGTAACGGTTTTCTCTAGCCCTCTACACATGGCCGGATTGTGAATTGTGGTCCATCGCTCTGCAACGGGGCGACATGATGCCTAGTCACTTGAGCGCCCCGAAAGACCTTTTGGAGTGTTGGCTACGATGTGAATTGGGGGTGGACGATAGGATTTGGATTGACTAGCCAATTGATCACACAGAGGCGGGCGACTTTCTCCACCTAGGTCTGGTCTGGATACAGCAGCTCCGCACAGCCCTTCTGCGGACGGGATCAAGCTCCGGCTTTGGGCAGGTTCAAGAGCATGGACAGGCGCTCAAATTGCTGGAGTTGCTAGTCTGGTATTCTGTCATGGTCACCAGAAGAGCACCGGGACCGGACGTTCATCATGCACCAAGGAGGGCCCCCCTGCAAGCCGAGCATAGCAAACAATGCCCAGATTCGGTACGACCACGACTGGCTGGAGCCCAACGACGGAGGTCGTCCTCGGTCCTCACAGCACGCACTGTTTCGCGGCGGGGTGACTACATGGCAGTGATCCATTTACAAATGGCATGAGCCGTATCTTGTTGGTGTCGGATCCCCATGGAAAGATAGCATCTTGCCTCGCTTCTTTTATCCTCGTCTTGGGGGGATACGCATGCTCACGCTGGAGGCAGGAAAGAAGCAAACAGGACTCCCTGGATGCAAGCGTACATGACCACGAACACCACCAGCCCGCTGCCCATCTGCCTCGTCTTGGGGGCCTTCAAGCACGCAGCCACCCACCAGTACCACGGCGGATACCCCGACGACAGGCGAGTGATGATCTGGACGTGGGCGCTCGTGAAGGCCGTGACCACGAGCAGCACCTGTGCGGCGACCATGGAACGCACGACCAGCTGCATCCGCGTGGTGTCGACGCCGGAGGGGGCGTGTCGGTCCTGGAGCCTCGTGGCCTGAAAGAAGACGTCTTTGCCGCTTTTCCCCATGACGAAGAGCATTGGGGCGGCGAGCAAGAACAATGGGGCGTTGGACACTGTCCAGTACCGAAAGAGTCCGCTGTTCCTGCTTGAACGTTGAGCCTGGGTGGAAGGGACACAATGGACGGCCCCCAACGGACGACACGACTTGGCGGTTTTGTATACGATCCCCAAGAGGGATGATATACCCAGGAACGCAGGCTTGACTTACCAATATTCGCGCTGGACGAAGCTGTAGATACTAGGCACGAGACTGCGACACCAAGGTCTGACCTCGGCAACAAGAGGGGCAGCGCAGTACATGTTGTACGCAACAGACTGAGGGACGACGGAGCCGGCTGCGACGAGCAGACCCGAGAGGCCGAGGACGACCAGCCTCCGCAGGTGCAGGGGGGAGGTGTCCGGGCCGAGGTCCTCGACCAGGTGGTAGAGGGTGCGGAGGAAATCAAAGGCGAAGGGGGCGCCGTTGAGCAGGCCGTTGGTGCGGAAGACGGTGGCCAGGCCGAAGCTGACGGCGGCGAGCAGGGTCAGGACATGGCTCGACACGGAGGCGGAGGTGCTGGAGCGGGTGCAGCTTTTGGCCAGCAGAAGCCAGCCCAGGAAGGACAGGAGGGCGAAGGGACTCTCTGCGTAAGGGGCGGACAAGAAGAGGCCGGCGGGCGACAGGACGTGGAGCAGCGCGGCAGCCAGTGCCCAGGTGGAGTCTGCCCAGAGGTGCAGGCCCAGGTGGTAGAGGGTCAGGGCGGACAGGAAATGGCAGACGTTGGTGAGGACGACGCCGAGCAGGGCCAGCAGGCGGGGCGTGCGGTCGACTGAGGGGACGATGAGCCCGAGTGAGGTCAGGACTGGGAGACGGGGAGAGAGGAGCAGACTTGTCAGCGGAGGGACGTGACGGCGCGAGCGTGCCGGGGCGCCTATCTGGGTTCTCTCACTCACGGCGAGCCATGGAGGAGATGCAGGCGGGGAGGGCCGAGTTGAAGGCCCATTCCTGCTCAAAGAGATAACCCCTCTCGGCGGCCTTGACGAAGTAGATGGCATCCCACGAGGCGAGCCTGGTGACCAGGTCGCGCGGGGCCGAGTCGGCATGGATGCCGGTGCCGGCGCCGGCGCCGACGTCGACGTCGACGTCGAGGGTGAGGGTGAGGGTGAGCAGGCTCGAGGAGGTGTCGTAGGTCGGGCCGACCAGGCTGCCGAGGGCCACGGCCAGCAGCAGAACCTTCCATGCCGCAAAGACCAGTGCCAACGTCCTGTGAGGGCTGGCAGCGGCTGAAGACGACATGGCGGGGGTCGGAATGGGGGTGGGCAGATGGATGCGTTGAGGGTGGCGGCAGCACTCGGACGTGTGGCACAGGTGGAGGACACTTCAAAAAGTTGAGGTTGAGAGAGGCTCTGCTAAGCAAGGCTAGGCTGTGTGTGCGGTGCGTGTGCGTGTGCGTGTGCACACACAAGTGGCAGCTGCGGGATGTTCCGAGCCGAACCCTTACCCGAAAAGGGTAAAAAAGGGCACGTACATATACTGTACAGTACCGCAACCACAGTACCTGGAATATCCTACGCAGAGAATGCTCCTCTGGGTATAATACGCCTGAACTGTGTATCATTCCCTCGCAGGGCTGCCACAGCGTGAAAGAAGATCAGTAGAAGATCAGACGTCGGGGAGCAATGGTCCCCACACAAGACACAACCCTGACCCCTCCTTCCAGTGACCTCCTTCCAGGCTACCTGGGTATTGTTGTACGGAGGGAGCAGTGACTCGTGAGCTGTTGACGGGTTGACTGATACGTGTCGGCCAGCGTGGTGAATACAGTACCTACCTACCCAGGTGCTTGTATTGTACATGGGTGGACAACTCGCACACGACGCGCGGCAGAGCGAGACCAGAATACATACTACAAAGTACATCGTACACAAGGTACCGGTATCCATCCTGTCCACGGGTCCCATCGGCGGTGCCACACAGCACGTGGGGTTTGGGTGGGCACTGGATGCTGTCTGTCAAATTCGAAATGGGCACACTTACGAAGTATTCCCCGGCAGATCCACTTTTTCGAAACGGCTCGAGTTCGTTCCGTAGACTGAGGGTTGGATGTTTCGGTTGGTCAACCTCGTACTAACAGTACTACTGTATGGCAAGGCATATAGATCATTGGACGGAACAATACCGGACCACTTTGCACGCAGATCAAGCATTGCTAGGCACTTTGTTGAGCACACGGCAGGTGTATTGTATTGTACTGTACTCGGTACAATATAATACAATACAATACAAAAGTACGAAAGTGTACGATGGTAGGTGCAGTACCTGTTCTGTTGACCATTAGGCACAGACCAGTCAAGTAGAAGATGATATACAGGGAGACGGAGGGGGGGGGGGATGAGGGCGGCTAATGAGATGTTTTTATTTTTATTGCTGACAGATTATGTTGTGATGCACGTGTAAACGATACAAGCAGTGTGCGTGGGCGTAGTGCAAGTGCCCAAAAATCCAAGAGGGCCCCTGTTCGATGGAGAGGAGGGGTGGGCTCCAGGAGGGAGTAGGTCCTAGAGTACTATGAAAGTTCTGTGAGGCTGCCAGCTGGAGGCTGCACAACGGGCAACGACCGGGACCCATGTGTGGATGCTGCAGCTGGGGCTGTGGCCCTGGAGGCCATAGTACGGTACAGAGTACAGATCATAGTGCATAGAACTTGTCGATGGGCGAATAGAAGATGCATTTCCGTTCAACCCGATCCATCCACGAATCTCGCATAGCCGTGCTGCCGAACGAGGGAGGGGAATGGACAATGAAACGAAACAACCAGAAAATAAACATGCAGTACCACCTCAGTACATGCTTACTAAGGAGGTACCGCAGCATAGGACAGCATGTAACTACGTCCAGTGTCATACGATGCTGTTATTTCACTCCATCTCCACCACCACCACCCCCCCTTTACACCATACCTAGTATGAATTTATTCTATTGACCGTACTTTGTGCCTCATGCCCACCTGTGCATGTGCCTAACCCATCCGTCCAGCTCATTTGCCTTGCAGCTGCAGCGCTACTGCACGGTCGTACAGCAGGTTGCACCACCTCTTCCTCTCCCCCCCCCCCGCCCCCCTCACCGTTCCTTTTCGTTCTTCCTCTCTCTTTTTGGTGTATCGTGTCACGTACGGTATTCTTTTGATCCGCTCGCTCCCTGGGGGGCGGGGGAGGGGAGGAGGATTGAGCATCTCTGTTTCGACGGTCGTCTGTTTGTTTCTCTGCGTCCCTCGCTCCCTTTCTGAGGATCGCCATCAGCTGAGCTGACCTGGGCTGGGCTGACCTGGAGCTGTCTCATCACCAACGCGACACGCCAAACACCTGCAGCCGCAGCTGCAGCTGCCTCTGCCTCTGCACCTGCACCTGCACCTGCATCCGCCCTCGCCCTTTTTTGGTTTGGGATCCCGGGAGATTCTGTTGCCCGAGTCCGGCGTTGGGCCCCCAAACCAGGAATGCGTGCGAGTGCGGTCTGTGTGAACTCGGAAGAACAGGCTGCGTTCCGTTTCACTTATCATCAAACATCTCGCACGCTTCCCTCGACGTGTCATTCGAGCTTCAGTGTTCCTCCGCGGGCCAAAGTGGGAAAGAGCAATAGTACTGCGAGCACGACCGAGAGCCGGAGCAAGAACACAGACAGCTGCAAGAGCAAGAGCATCAGCACCGGCAACGGCAACAGCAGGAGCCAGGGCGGTGCCGCGTGTCGCTGGGATATCCCGGGCCTGACCGACGGTACATGCGCATGGGTGCACACGGTACATGGCCCTGCATACTATTCTTAGCCTGCCAACTTGTTCCTGCCCCTCTTTTCCCCCGTGTCTCTGTGTCTCTCTCTCTCTCTCTCTCTTCTCCCGGCCTCCTTCGAGAGTTATAGGCTCTCGGCCGCCCTGGGTTTCGAGCTGGGCAGCAGGGTAGCGCAGCGCCCAGCAGGCAGGGGGGCAGACCACTCTCCTTTCAACCTAATAAACATCGCCTTCGTCTTTTCGTCCCATCTCATTTTACATTATTATATCCCTTGCCGTAAGTCAGGTCAGCCTTGGGACCTCTACTCTTTCCCTCCTCCGTCTTATGTACATGCACATGTACATGCACATGCATATGCACGTACACCTACATACATGTGCGGGCCTGTGGACGCGTGGGATCCCCGCTTACAGCAAACTCAAAATCTCCTCGATTGGCTTCTCTCGACTTTGCACCGATTCGCGCCCATCTGTTTGTCTGGGTCCACTACGCAGATCCCATCTCATCCCTCATCCATAGAGAAAAAAGAGACAGGGACCGAGAGAGACCACTAGCCAGCCCACCGGGGCAGAACGTGGCGTCACTCTTCCAAGGTCGTTCTGCCACTCAAGCACTCAAGCACCCACTCAGTCGGCTTTGGGCCTTTCGACAACGTAAATCGGTCACCTGAGCCCTTCTTTTCACAGCCCCGTCCGGCACTTCCGACTTCTCGTCCCTCTTCCCGCCAAAGACCCAAATCACATCACATTCCAGACCCCTTCTGATCGATCGAGAACCGCGACTCGAATCCTCCTTTGGCTACGACTTTGTACAAAGACACACTCTCTCGTTCTGTCTCGCGCGCGCACAAACACACGTACTTTGTGCACACAAACACGCGACTTGGCACGGTCGCCATCCGTCAAAACACCCGCCGCCCGAGACCCAACAGCTGGATCGCTCGCCCTCGTCTGGGCACCCAATCCTCCAGACCTGGACCTGGACCTGGACCTGGACCTCTGCGCCTTGGACGTTGACATCTATCTAACCCTGCCCTGGAGGAAACACACGGGCACTGGCACAGTCTCCGGCATAGCGTCTGTCACAGTCACATCTTCCCAGAAGTGACGACAAGGCAGACCAGAAAAGTGAGACGAGATAGGTACAATACAACCCAAGCGCAAGGGTTTTGGGTGGGGGGAAACCGTCCATAAACCCGCCGATCCACCCACCCACCGGTGGTGTCCCGAGGACTCGGCGCCGGATCGCATCGCAGCACACCTCGCAATACATCATCACCTCACCTCGTATCGAACCAACCGCCGTCGATTCGGACCTGTGGGGGACTCGGTCTTGAACCTAAATCTTGGTGGACCGACTCCGCCGGGGCGACGTCAGCGGAACAGCATTTTCCTTCTCACCGGCCCCGCTCACTTTCGAGTCTCATCACTCGTCCTCACTGCTCGCATATCAATACATCGACATTCCACTCGACAGTGGCATTGGCCTTGCTCCTGCCCCTTCTCCTTCTCGTGCTTCGACCCCCGGGTACTCGAAAAAGAGCCGACCCTGACCCGATCGATCCCCGTTGTGCCTGCTTCGCCTGCGCTTGTCGAGCTCCTCTTTCCCTCCTCCGCGCAGGTAAACACTCTCTCAGTCGACTTCTGACTAGCCCAGCTCTAGCCTTGGAATGTGCTCGACCCCCTCAGCGCGGCCGTCGTCATGTTCCTGCACGCGGGAGCGTCCCTGCACGGGCACGAGTACACCACCGCTCAGAGCCCCGGCAACCAACAACAACAACGCAAGAGACCATTTCTACGATCAGCCCTGCCCGCCCCCATCTTGCGATCCAGCACTTCTGCTTCGGCCAGAGGCAGGGACAGGAACAGCCCCAGCACCAGCACCAGCACCAGCACCAGCCACAACAACATCAGCAGAAACAGGTACTCATATACCGCCCCGCTAGCACCCAGGGCCCCCGTCGACACGAGGCAGACCGTGTCCGAGGGCTATGTGACGCGTCCCATCTCCGACCTGTTCGACTCCCCGCGACCACACCAACAACAACATCACCAAGGCCCCGTCCCTGCGGCCCCCGTCGTGCGATTCAAGGAGCCGGATGTGGCTGCGGTCGACACCCCGAGAACAGCGTGCTCCTCCACCTTCTCCTCCTCCTCCTCCTCCTCCATGCCCGAGGACGAGTCCCTCTACGACTCCGATGCTTCCGCTTCCCAGGCCACCTGCTCCACCCCGCGGCGCCGGCGCAAGCCGTCCGCCCGGGGCAGCACCGCCTACCTGCTCGCCCGGCCCGCCCCCAAGCCCTCCTCCAGGAGGAACCTGCTCAAGACGGCCCGCCCGAGGCTGCTCCTCCAGCTGCAGGAGCTCGCCGCCAACCAGCGACCCAGGCCCACCATCGACGTCTTTCCTGCCTCTCTCGTCGCCGGGCCTCTGGCCACCGCCCGCTACCTCGGCCGCTTCCCGCGCCTGTTCGGTGCCAAGGGCGAGCTGGGTCCCCGCGATCTGATCCTGGTCAGGTCGGAGGACTACACGGCCGAGGAGGGTCAAGAGGACGACAGCGGCACCGGCCGCCGCCAGCCCATCGTCGCCGTACTGAGCCCGGGCCGCGGGGCGGCGGACTCGGGTGACGTCGTGCTGGAGAATGGCAAGGTCTGGAGATGGTCCTGCCAGAAGAACAACTTCAGCTTCGTCCACGTCGACGAGCACGGCAGCTCCACCACCGTCAGATGGGTCAGGAGAAAACCCGCCAAGAGGGTCTCGAGTGCTCCCGTAACGAGCTCGGCGGCTCTTCTCCCCAACGCTGCACTCTCGTCATCATCACCGTCAACAACCACCGACCAGCCGGATGCGGACTATCGCTATACCTTCAGCGTCATCAACCCTCTCGTCAGGCGGCACCCCATCCTGGCCACCTTGTCTCCACAGTCGTTGCAGGTGTACGACGACTACACGACCCCCTCCACCTCCTCAGGAAGATACCCACCCACCCGACCGGTGAGCGGCGCCTTGGACCCCGCCAGAGACCCGCCCTCGTCTCCTCTCTCGTTTGATGAAGAACCATCCACTCGACGCGAGACCCACTCGGTCGACCAAGAAACCAAGACCCTCATCAGGGTGACGGGCCTGTGGCTCGCCCTTCGGCTCGGTCCGGCCCTGGAGTGCGCCGACACCGCCGACGCGCAGCCCTGCACCCACGACTTGACCGCAAGCACACCGTCCACCCTGGTCTCGGCCGCCACCACCATGTTGCCGCGGAGACAGACGACGTCGAGCGTCGTCGGCGCACCATCACAGACCTTGCAACCCAAGGGCATTAGGAGAGCCATGTCCACGGGCGCAGCTTTCATGCAGCGGAAGAGGCGGCAAGAGTCCTCGGACGCCCCGAGTGGGATCACGGTGGACTTGGGCAAGACGGCCATCTTGGAAGAAAAGACCAGTGCCGAGGACAGGCGTCTCTCGCACATCAGCCCAGCAGGGCAGGAGCAGCCGAGGCGGGTAGGCTGGTTGAAGAGGCTAACGCATTAGACATGCTTGGCCTTGTGCTTTGGCACCGACCTAAACTCGTAAACATGATACCATAGCAACTCAGATTCAATATGATCAGGGCTCGAAACAGACAGCCAGTTCTCATTCCTGCCAACTTTTTACGCCAATTCTACATACCCCGTGGTGATGTGCAATCTGTAGCACCATCTTCGTCTCTGCCGGTGGATATTGCGAACTTTGATCGGGGCGTTCTGTCGTCCGTCTCCGAGAGGTCTCAGGTTGACCCTCGGCTCGAAAACAAATGTCCTTGTAGAAGAAAGACAACATGGATGGAACGCACAACAGACCATAGATAGCCGTCTGGCATCGTGTCCAGGCAGCCAGGTACTGTTCCAACAGTATGTGTGTTCCAAATCTGCCGATTTCCGAGAACAGGTGTGACAATAGATGTTGACCTGGTGCCCAGAGCTATCTAGGTACACAGTTGAAGTTAGGCTTGAGGCGGTCATCGCGAAGAAGGCATGTTGTTGTATCGACACGAGACATGTGTATCGTGAACTAGACTGAGAAGATTGAGAAGCACGGCCCTTCTTCGACCATTCTCCTCCATCTCTTCCCCAAGGTCTGTTGCACAGTCTCCACCCTAGCTTCTCCATCTCGACCTGATGGCCTCTGCTGTGTCATCTTCTTTCGCTCCACATCCAATGGCTGGTGGGGTTGAGACCTTGTGAGAGTGATCACTGGAGAATACTAGGAACACGATCGCAACATCCACATGGACTTGTGCCAGTACCTTTTTGTCTTTCGATGCTACATTATCAGATTTCACCGCTATCATCCTAGCTACATATAATCTCAGTTGCGCTATCTGTAGGTATTGCTTGTTCACTCACCCCATCACACTGAACGGCCTTGAGCCTTCACGGGCTGTATCGATCTCCTTAGGAGTCCTCGGTCATCAGCTCTTGTACCGGCCTCGGATGGTGCTGCGGTCCGATACCCAGTGAAGCCTCTGGGTTGGATTTCCACCAGAGCGGTGCCGATTCAGGATGATCCAGCCAGCACTTAGTCTCCGAATGGCCTCGCATCTTGCAGCAAATGCAAAGAGGTCCGGCATGTCCAGGCTGTCGCCTGGGGCCTCCAAAGCTCTGCACCTGTCCGTGTGGCTCCACATGGCCGGACGCAGCCCTTGATGTCGTCTGTTCTTTGCTTCCGGTGTGGGCCAGTCGCTTTCTTCTCCGGGTCTCTGCTGTGGATGGAGGTCGCAATGATGCCATTCCATCATCTCCGTCCGCGATGAGAGCGTAGCGCACTTGTCTCAGGCCCTCCACCCTTTGCGGGGCATCAGTCACACACGCTGCAAGGCGCTGGGAGGTGGTCAGCCGGGGGGCTGCCAACACAGTTACCCTCAAGGGCATCACGACCGCAGCATCACTTCCGACACGAGGCGCGGCGCGGCGATCCAACCTTGGCGAGACGGCTAAATTCGGCCCAGTAGTCGACGACCTCATTGCCGGGGACGCCCCAACGTGCTGGGAAGCCTCTGTTGTGCCATGGGACGTTAGTAAGTATTGAACAAAAGGTCTCATCTCTTTCAGAAATTGCGACAAGATACATGTTTGTGGGCGGTGAGTCGGAAGGAGCACGTTTCTTCCCAGAAACCGTGATGGTCGCCAGGGGCACTGGGGAGATTTACGAGATATACCAAGTCAGTCAACCTGCCTCTTGTCTTTGAACAGAGTACCCGCCCGAGATGGACTTCGTCGTTTGCTTCCAGACTTGGGCGACGAAGACTGTATGTGCGCTGAGACTTGTTGCTGATGAGCCTGGCCGTTCGAAAGGCGTCCTGATAAAATGTTCCCCAGAGATCATCACCCATATTCACTGGGGGCATAATGATAGTTTAATGTTGCCCTCTAGCCGAGCATTTGAGAGTCCCAGCTGAGAACAAGTTGCGTCCATGAAGTACGTTGGTGATCAGTGCTGCCTTTGCCGCGGTGGTGTTGAAAGAGCCCATCGGAATGACTACGGGACATTGCAAACAGACGGCACGCACAGTCCTTTCGGGCATCGACAGTCAGAATGTCCGTCTCAAATGGGTCTCCGAATTCGACTTCATGACCTGTCCCGCCACATGCCCAAAAGGTCTGTCTTGGGTAGGAAAACTCCGTCATATCCGCATGGGCCAGAAGTCTATTTCGCACCTGTCGGGACTTGTCGCAATGAGCACAAAACTGCCAGCACCCTGTCTGTGTACGTACGTACCACATCTCGTTCCGCCGGCCTAGCCTCGCTATACGAGACCTGCTCGAGCTTGAGCAGGATCAAAGCTCTAGCAGAGAGATGGTGCTGCTCCGGATCCACACTGTCTGGACAGCCGATACAGTTTCTTGTCCATGGCATCTCTATATTTTCCGCTCCTCTCTTTCCAGACGTGGGTAGGGCTGTCCACTCGCCCATTCCCAAAGACGACAAACACACCCTACGTACCTCACTCAGCCAGAGACCACGGGGACATCAGCCATATGTCGCCTTCTCACTCGACTCCGTGCATTTCATGTTCCTGAAGAGATGCTATTAGAATTAATGACACGCTACACGCTTGTGCAGGCGCTGAATGGAGCATGTTTCCAGCATCCCACACTTCTGGACGCCCTTGATTGCATCTCATCCATGCTCAACAAACGGAAACCCTCCAGGTAATCGGAAAGTCAGATACAGAGGGAGGGGTCTCTCGATTCGTCCTCCCCCCTCCCTCCATCTTGCAGAAGTGAAGACGAAAATATGTCATGTCGAAAGGGGCAAGTTCCATCTCTTCCCGGTGCGCCGTTGCACTCTTCCCAAATGTTCAGTACAGGTCACCCGACACCCTGACCGGTGAGGTCAGCCTCGAGCATCTTGAGGGAGCCCGAGGGTGGGGCCAGGACCAGTCCAAGTCCAGTCCAGTCCAGTCCAGTACAGTACAGTCTAGTCTCTATAGTCGCAACTCTTTCAGAATCTGGTCTGCCATGTTTTTGAACTGCCACGTATTCCCGGCCATGCGTTTGAACTGGATCCCGTGCAGGCTGATGACCGGCACCTTGACGATGAAGATCTCAAACTCCAACACCATGTTTCCGCCCAGGTCGCTCTGCACCTGGGTGCTCGTCTCACCCATGGCCCGCCGGGAGGGACCACCGGTATCCCGCGACGTGTCGATCTCCGAGAGGTCCGAGTTGCTGTTGCTCCGGTCTTCGCGGGCCTTGCCGGGCGTTCGTGGGGTCCGGGGCTGCACGCCCTCCAGATCGTCGCCTCGTTCTCGCCCGAGGCCAAAGCTGAAGCGTCGCTTGTGGCCAGGCAGTTGATTGGGGCTGTTGGGCGGGTCGGTCACCTTGTTCAGGTCGATGCTCGGAGTGTGAACGCAGCGGAAGCCCCCCTTGATCTCGCTGTAGTCCACGCCGAGCTGCTTGAGCACGCGCTTGACCTCGGCCCGGATCTCAGAAACAGGCCTCGTCGAGGTGGTGCTGACGCTGAACAGACCCTTCAGGAAGACGGGTTTCGCAAGATCTGGGTCGTCGAGCCTCTCGTTGGAGATACCGCTCTGATCCCCTACCTCCTGGTCGGTTTCCTCGGGCACATTGGCCTCTCGCTGTTCCTCACGCCTCGCACGCCGCGCCTGGATGCTCTCGCGCCTGGCATGGCCGAGTGACTTTGCCCGCATCGAGACGGACCGTGAAGCCAAGGCCGACTTGCTCTCGGCCTGTGCTCTCGGCCTCTCCGTGGATCTATCGGACCCGCTGGTCAGCGGTGGCTCCGGCACATCCGTTGCCGACCCCATCGCTTTCCTCCTGCGGAACTCTGCGGAATTTACGCTCGTTGACCGACCCAGGACCTTCTTCTGCCCTTGTACGTTGCCGCTGGCGGACAGCGGCGGGCTGAGCAGATCGCTGTGTTGTGGCTGACTGCTCCCCGAGCGCAGTCGCGAGCTCGAGCCGTCGTCCCTGTCGCGCCTCGAGCGCCTGATGCTAAAGGACTTCCGAGGCGGTATACCGGGCACGGGCGGCTGTTCCGACGGCGAGTGGACATGGACTTGAGGGGGGTGCGATCGATCCTTGTCCAGCCGTTCTGGCTCCCTGCGGCGTCTGGTCGAGAACCTCCGAAGAATCCCGGCTGCGGCACTCTCCTTCTTCTCGGGCTTCTCCGGGGGTAGCTCGGGGCTCATGGCGGCCTTGGGCGAGAGAAGCGTCTTGTCTGGAACGTCATCTTCTCCGTGCGTCCGTGCCCTCGGCCTCGTTCTGCCGCCTGTTGCCTTCTCTCCCGGCATCTCGTACGCAGAAGCGTTAGTGTGAGCCTCTGCCGGTGGAGCAATCTCCGGCAAAGGGTCCTTCTCTCTTTGGCTCTGAGGTTGGGTGGTCGAACCCATGGTAGGGACGACATCTACGCGCTCTCTGTCCTGCTTCTCCTTGACCAGGTAGTAAATGGACAGCAGAGGGCTGAAGGCATTGAGCGGGTCGCTGCCCAGCTGCAGAGCTTCGCTGCTGGGGGCAGTCAGCGTGTCCCTGCTGCTGATGGAGTTGCGCCTTTTGTAGAAGTCGAAAACACCCCTCTTCTTATCAGCATCTCGGGACGGCTGGGGCAGATCCTTCTCCAGCTGATAGGCACGAACGCCTCGCTGGTATTCTTCCGACTCGATCAGACGGACCAACTGCGCCTTGATGACCTCGGGCGACCCAAAGTTGAAACCGGTCATGGCGCTGATAACCTCCGGGTCGAGAGGGAGGGAGATAGGCTCCCGACGGGGCAGGTAGTTGTCGGGGGGACCGCTGTGGCCCTTTACCATCCACGGATGGGTCATGACCTCGGCCATCGTGGCTCGCTGCTTGGGGTCGGTGACGAGCATACGGGAGAGGAGGTTCTTGCACTCTGCGCGGAGATGATCAGCCCATATCTCTCATACCGCACCGGGGTTTGGTTTTGAGGGACTCGGGGGGGAGTGCTTAGTGGGGGTCTTGGGGCGGCGCTCAGAGGTCTTACCGCTCGACAACCAGTTCGGATAATCCACCAGGCCCTTCTTGATCTTTGCGTGCAGCGCCGGCATGCTCTGGTCGTCGAATGGCACCTTACCGCAGACGAGGACGTAGAGCACGATGCCAAAGCTCCACACGTCGACCTCGGGACCAGTGTAGGCCCGGGCCTGCAGCAGCTCGGGGGCGGCGAAATAGAGACTCCCGCAGAAGGTCTTGAGGTGGGTGCGCGGGGCGAAGAGGTTGCTCAAGCCAAAGTCGATGATCTTGATATCGCCGGTCTTGCTGATGAGGATGTTCTCGATCTTGAGGTCGCGGTGGACGATGCTGTTCCGGTGACAATAATCGAGAGCGCTCGCGATCTGGCGGCTGAACTTCCTGGCCTGCTTCTCCTTGAGCTTCCCGTGCGAGATGATATAATCGAGCATCTGGCCGCCATTGACATATTCGAACAACATGTACCAGTGGTAATTCGTCCTGACCACGTCGCGCAGTCCACATATGTAAGGGTGGTTGAGCAAGGTGACGATGGCAGCCTCCCTGGCGGTCCTGATCTCCTTGGAGTGGTCGTTTCGCTCCTTGTCTCCGCGGCTGTGGTGGGTATCGTCGGCGGAACCCCTCGGGATGATCTTGCAGGCGACCTGTCCAGGACGAAACACGGTCCTGTTAGCAAAACTCCGAGGTAGGAGTGCAAGGGAGATCGGTTGCATGTCCGGAACTTGCCTGTTCGTTGCTATCCTCCTTCTTGGCCAGCTTGACCTTGCCCATGCTCCCAGCGCCGATGGTCTTTCCCAGGATCCATTTTCCAGACTGGGTAGGTATGGTGGTGCGTGACCTGGCCTTGGTCGCGGAGCCGGAAGCTCTTGGGTCAGCAGTGTTTGGAGGCTGAACGGGCGCAGGCCCGGCGTTTTGAGCGACGGCGCTGGTCATGGCTGAGGCGGGAGATCAGGGAGAGGAAGCGATATCGAGAGGTGCGGCGGGTGCGGGGAGGAGGGCGTGATGAACGCGGGTATGTGTGAGGGCGGATGAGGGCGAGAACAGGACGGGTCCCTGCTGGAGGAGGAGGAGGAGGAGGCGGAGAAGCAGGCAGAGGTCAGAACCCGATGTCTGTCTCGGTGTGGTGCTGGTTCGGTGGTGGTGATGGCCTTATGTCCGCGCGCTCATGCTCGTACTGTGTGTGTGGCTCAGGCAAAGACGTGTCGCCGAAGGAAGACGATGCTCGTGCTTGTGCTTGTGGTCGTGGCCGCGATAGGAGAAGGGGTCGATCTCAGACGATTCAGGCTCGGTGGGACGTGTTCGTGTTTGTTGTGGCCACCATGGACACAGGCCTGGGCAGGGCAGTTGAGCATTTGAAACCCAAGAAGGAGGGATAGGTGGAGGAGGCGGTGGTGCTGGTGGAGGATGAGAATGACAACGACAACGACGACGACGAGGAGGAAGAGGAGGAGGAGGGGGAGAGAGGGCAAGCCGAGCAGACGTCTATAGCCAAGGAGAGCCTAAGAGCAGGGTGAGTGAGTCTGCAGACGTGTACAAGATTGGACCACGACACGGCGGCGGCGGTCGGTCAGAAGAGGTGCTCCTTGCTGCTGCTGCTGCTGCTGCTGCTGTCACCTGTTGTGCTACACTCAAATTGGTAGCACGAGCAGGAGGAGGACTGATGAGCACCAAGGCAAGGCAAGGCGGAGGAGGTAATTACTGTAGGTGCAGCGCAGTACCCAAGTCAGGAGGCAGAGCAAAAACCCATCAAAACCTTGGCCTCGATGTGTTGAGTGCACTGCGGTGTGTGCCCCAGTGCTTCAGCGCGCCCAGTGCTCCAGTTCTCCAGTGGTCCCCAGACCTGCGAAGAGCCTGAACTTGGGCCTGTGCCTGGGAGGGGTTTTTGTGGTTGAGTGCCCAGAGGCTCGGTTAGGTCACAAGGAACCTGAGATGGGGGGCCTTGGAACCTTGGGACCTTGGAACCTTGGACAGCAACTCGTCTGGGTGATGGATTTGGAGTTGGAAGTCGGATTTGGACCGCGTTGAGGATGGATGGAGGAGGATTGTCCCTGCTAGCAAATGGTCGAGTGGCAGGTGGAAACAGGCTGGTTGGCTGGAGCTGTGGTGGCGACAGGGGGGAGCCCTGGAGGGTAGCGTGATAGTGCAGCTGAGATACCCTGAAATGTCATCTCGACAAGGTCATCCTCTCCCCTGTTTCTCTCTGTCTCTCTCAGGACACAGGTGTGCTCACTCTCCGTCTACCCGCCCCCTATCAAGAAGCTGGCAGAGGTGAAATGTTATGAATACTTGGGCCCCTAAAGGATAGTGAGTAACTTGTTTACTCAGGAACAGAGGAGGAGAGCCATTAGCGGAGCTATGTGTTGATGAAGTCTAGAAATTGCAAGCTTGACTGTAACAGAGTAACTATAATTGGGTATATAGGCTCAAGTGTCTGGGTTAGGTTTAGCAAAGTGGAGGATAGCGGCTACACTCCAGGGACCTGGAACTCCAGGTGAGCACAAGGTGTGGACTTTACGAGGGCAACAACTCACCTGAAGAGGAGAACGGCGGAGACGGGAGGACTGTTGGGTGCTTGAGGGTCGGTCAACCTTGGGAGATTATCTTTATTCATTTGAATTTATGCATTGATCAGCAGGCTAAGCCTTCAAAAAGATTCAGATGGACATGCCTTGTTCTACCAAGCTTCTCCAGCGGCGCTTCTCCACGTCAACTGGGTTTTTCTACTTGACCACTTTGAGCCACAGTAAACAAAACGCGGCGACATGCCTATATGTTTGGTCTTTTACTAACTAACTGCATGGAGTTTGATGCAAGTTTAAGGTTGCTGTGATGCTCCAGATGCTTCCCGATCACGGCAAGAACATAACTTGATCAAGATATATAGTGGGACATAAACTAGACTCTGCCCTTGATATGCATACCACAGTATGGCAGTTTGCTGCATTTCAAGATAGATGTGCTTCAGGGAATACTGTTGTCGAGTCATTCACCTCGCAGGGCCTCAAAAGGACATGTGCCAGGTGAGTATTGAAGCAAAGCACAACACAGATCTGCGGTTGGGATAAATCACAGAAGAGGAAGACCTTGTCCAAGCCCCAGGAAAGATTGTTGTCAGCCCTACCGGTACGCAGCACGGTTCTTTGAGCAAGTACTGTGGTACTCAGACTTACAGGTGGGGTCTCAGCACTGCAAGTGGTACGTGCATGTGGGCTATCAGGGCTGTTTGGACCCATATCCCTGCCTGTCACCCCGGATCTAGCTACCCACGCTAAAACAACCAGTCCAAAACCACACCCCAGAAACATCCCCCCAAAACATTTGACAGCATTCAAACCAGATCCCAGAACTACTTTCTGTCTGTACACTTTTTGGTCACATACGATCTGATCAGAACAGGAACCACCCCCACTCATCCACTGTCCTCCTCTCGATCTCCCGAGTGGA
The DNA here is from genome assembly GCA_026120015.1 of Dendrostoma leiphaemia. Lineage (NCBI taxonomy): Eukaryota > Fungi > Ascomycota > Sordariomycetes > Diaporthales > Erythrogloeaceae > Dendrostoma > Dendrostoma leiphaemia. The sequence continues at coordinate 26,072 of JALRMF010000313.1, read as the reverse complement.
CCTCCGGATCACTTCCTATTCCTTGTCCATCACACATGTCCTCGAAACGATCTCGCGCCACATACGAGGCTGATCTACCGGCACAACAACACTCACACTCGCCCTTCGTCGTCTTTGGCACCCCTCTCCCTCCCTATGAGACGAGCGCTCGTGATGATGGCTCCTACGTCCCCGTCTGGAAGCAGGAGGTGACCGACGACCGCGGCAGGAAGCGCCTGCACGGAGCGTTTACCGGAGGATGGAGCGCTGGGTGCGTCTACCAACATCTCTCCTTACAAACATTACTCTCCGGCTGTCGTAGGCTGACACTTGTTTGTTTTTCGCTTCCCGTTCCTTAGCTACTTCAACACCGTCGGCTCCAAGGAAGGATGGACCCCCTCGACCTTTGTCTCGTCGCGGTCCAACCGCCGCAAGGAGGACAAGGCCGCGCCCCGACAGCGAGCCGAGGATTTCATGGACGACGAGGACCTTGCCGACGCCGAGGAGGCCCGTCGGATACAGACCTCCAATGCCTTCGCAGGCCTGGGCGCGACCGAGAAAGAGCCGGCGAGGGCCGGCGCACTGACCGGTCTCTTTCACGTCAAGGGCGAGACCATGGGCACGAAACTGCTCAAGAAGATGGGCTGGCGCGAAGGCCAAGGCATTGGCCCCAAGGTCCGCAGGGCAGCAGATCTCGACATGAACACCCGATCGGGCGCGGACGCGGACGCCGTGGAGACATACCTCTTTGCGCCCGAGAATGCGCCCATGGTCAGCTTCGTGAGGAAGACAGATCGGAAGGGTCTGGGCTACGGTGGGGAGGCGAGGTTGGCGCCACCGGCATCCTCGAGATCACGACACCCCTCGGCGTCGGATGACGAGGAAGCAGACGAGGGCGGCCTGGGTCTGGGAAGGCCAAAATTTCTAGGGCCCGGAACGGCCAAGAACAAAAAGAGCAAGGGCACAGTCCGTGGGGGGATCGGAATGGGAGTGCTGAACGACACCGGCTCCGACGACGAGGATCCCTATGAGATCGGACCCCGGATATCCTACAATAAAGTGATAGGCGGCGGCAAGAACAGTAGCAGCAGCAACAACAAGAAGAAGAAGGACGTCGCGCCCTCGACCACGGTCAACCCAACCCTGAAAGCAAAGCCGGTGTTCATGCTCAAGAGGGCTGCCGCGAGCCACTCGCTGCTTGGCACACGGAGATGCCACGACGGCCGACCACCTCTGGATGGATTTGTGCTGGGCCAGACCCCAGATCCTCTGATCTCCATGATCAATGCCGACGGCAAATACCCACCCCCAGAGATACCTGAAGGGTGGAAGTCGAGCAAGACGGCAGAACGCACCGCCGACCCCTCTCGATACGTGTCTACGGCGGATGCGGCCAAGGCATCGCAGCTCAACCCGTCAGCGCGTGCCGCGCTGCTGGGAGAACAACAGCTTCCGGGCAAGTCCGTGTTCGACTTTTTGTCTTCTGCAGCCAGAGACCGACTGGCGGCCGCTACGGGAAAGGAGAACCTGCCGCAGGCCAAGGGCGAGGTGCCTGAAGGCTATGCCCTGTCGGAGGAAGACAAGAGACGCAACCTGCTGGAGCGAATCCCAAAACTGGACAAACAGAGCGCGCTGGCGGCCCTGGCCAGGGGGGCTTCGGGCGGCGGTCCCTACGGGGACAACGAGGGCAAACGAGCCAGGTACCGGAGCTATCTCGAGCTGCAGGCCGGCCTCCGGAGCGAGCCGCCAGACAGAGCGCCCGAGACGACCATGGAGGGGTGGACACAGGAGCTGGACGAATTTTACAACGTTGCTAGGATATTCAGGCCCATGACGGGGACCATGGCGTCGCGGTTCACGACGTCCAAGGCGTCGACCTCGTCGAACATGGCGACGGGCTCGGACGGCAAGGTCGGGGATGCCGGGCTGGTGTCCAAGCCGGTAGCCAAACCTGAGGATCCAGCAGAGGCGGCGGCCAGGATGAACATGTTTGGGCCGATGACCAGGTCGGTGTGTGATTTCTACCCGACGAGGCTCCTCTGCAAACGCTTCAACGTGAAGCCGCCGGCACACGTCCAGATGGGCGGGGACGCCAAGGCAAAGGAGGGGCGGAGGCCCGAGGCTCCGCCGATGGACGGGGCGTTCAGAGGCATGTCGCTGGACAACGGTTTCGGAGATGCCATCAGCAACGGCCAGTCATCGCATAGCGGTCCAAGGAAGGAGGAGGAGGAGGAGGAGGAGGAGCAGGAGCATGAGCAGGAGGCTGCTGTGGTGGCGGTGGACAGTGGGAGGAACGAGGCACTAGAGGGCAAACGGGCTGGAGAAGAGGTGTTCAAGGCCATCTTTGGCGACAGCAGCGGCGACGAGAGCTGATGAGTTGATGAGCAGCATCCATCCGTTTCAAGGTCACTGTGCCAACATTGCACCGCTCCAGAGCACAACCTGTCCATGTGTCGAGTCAAGTCAAGTCAGGTGCAGACTGCGTTGTACAGGTATACTGTAGTACAAGTCGATTTGGGAAGAGGCGACTTGACGCCTGGTGTGTTTGTTGTCTGCAAGCCAACCTATTTTTGCAGTCTTAAGTACTAGACGACTACTTGTGCACCAGCGACACAACGGCGAGGACCGTGTGAAGTATCGAAGTTCAAATGGATGTTCACTCGCTCGCCAGTACGGCTGTACGGTCACCGGTGCGGTAAGGTATGGTCGACACCAAGGTTGAGGTTCAGGACGTGCACTGGCACCGACTGGGGGTGCCAGGGGCCGGGGTTTACTGCAAGGGTGCCTGACGGTGAGTGCTCTCTGCCAGCACAAGTTACACAGTACCATTCCCCGAGGCAAGCAAAATACATACCGCCGTACCGTACATAGCACGACCTCCACCAGCAAAGCAGCCCAAAACCAAAATCCAATCTCTCACCTCATTTCGATTCGCCCGCCCGCAATTTGACGGCAATTCTCACCACAACCCTTTGGGATCCTCTGGTACCCACTCGTCGATTCTCGGCTACCTCACGAACCGCAATTGATTCGTCCGTCTTGTTTCCGTCGTCCTCGATGTGTCTGACGCACTGTTCGCTCTGCCGTCTCGAGCTGCCCCTTCTCCTGCTCCTCGTGGCCTTTGACCCATCCGCACCCGGACTGTGAGCTGAGGACTTACCGGCGCTGAGGACAACCCACAGCACCGTCCATTATTACTGTGATTGTGTTCGCACATACCCCCCACCCGCCCACAGTGCATCATACCCACAGGCCGGCCTACTCACTCTCAGGAGGTAGACTACCGGTAGCATTGCGTTGGTGCTGTCCTGTATTGGAGCATTCTCACTCTCTGCAGCTGTCCCCTGAATAGAAGAGACCGTTGCGGGAAACCAATCCAGGACGGGCCCAACCGAAGACAGCTCCTCAGCTTCTGCTTCTCGTGCCCCTGCTGCAGCAACTCTCCCACTCCCACTCCCACTCCTATCGTCTACCCTCACTCCGACACTCGACTCCGACCTCGACCTCGACCTCGACCCTCAACCTCTCCTCTCCATCGACACTCCTCGATCCCGTCCGACGGAACGTTAGTGCCGTCTCCACCGCTGCCAAATTGTCTGCGCCGCACGACTCCAGTCCCGGACCCTCAGCGTCCAGTCCTGAGGCCCTGATCGCAGCCCAGCACCAACATCACCCATTGAACATCAGTCCCAGCAACGACAACGGTCCCGACAGCATCGCCCGTCCCGTTGCCCGTCAAGACTCGACAGACACCGACACGCCGCAGTCTCCGCCGCCCAAGTATCCCACCTCCGACGCCTCTGGCTCGACTCTCACGTCGCTCGTTTCTTACCGCACCGCACCGCCGCCCTTCTCCTCGCTCTTCGCCGGCCTCCCTTCCTCCAGCTCCAGCTCCACCTCCAGTCCTAGCCCTATCGGCCTGCCCGACGCCGTTGCCTCTGCCCTCGACGCAGACGCTCCACCCCTGAGCTCCGGTCTTGCGGCTTCCGACGCCCTCGACCCTTCAGGCCCAGGTACAGACCCAGCCCCCGACCCCCACGAGGAACCATCCGCTCCCGCCTACGAGCCACCCCACTCAGGTCCCTCGGGCTCTTCCGATCCCGCAACTGCCTATCAGGACACCCTCGCCGCGACCAAGCGTGCCCTCCCCCAGGACACAAAGGCAGAGGGCAGCTCGCGCCCCAAGGACGACGACGCCGAACCACCCCCAGCATACTCGGAGGGTTACAGCCCCCTCCAGTCCTTCTCCTACCTGATGGCTGCCGCCGGAGGAGCTGCGAGTATTATTACTCAGGTGCAACAGGGCGGTCCGCCCATCAACACACTCGGAGGTGAGATTTTTTTTTGTTGCTTGTGGTCTCTGTCGCCAGTGGTGGAACTTTCTGGGCCACGTGGTGGCTGACTACGTGAGATCGCAGATGTCGGTGCCGACGAGACTATCTCCATGGACCTGCGGTATGTACTTGACTGAAACACTCTCCCACATGCGGCTACGACTGCTGGCTAACGTACGATACCAGGGGCATCCGTTTTGTTCTCTCCAGAGATGAGCTACTGACGCTGCCCGAGTTCGTCTTGCTCTCCTTATTCCCGAACGGTCTCTTCCCTGAAGGGCACATGGGTGGCTCTACCGAGGGAGACGCCGTACAGGTTGACGTGAGCTACACTACTTCTACTGCCCGCCCACACTCTGCGGGACTAGGCACACCACACGCGCATATGCTGACGCAAGGGATTCTCGACAGTACGACCCCGAATCGCTGCAGTACATGCTCGACTTCTTCCGCAACGTTGCCTCGTCCATCCCCTCCGATACCTCCCCTCCGGCATCACAGGACGGCGATGCGATACCCATAGAACCTCTGGTGGGCGCATCACGCGATGACGCATCCAAGAGGGCCGGCATCATAGTATTGCGTGAAGACCTCGACTTCTACGTGATCCCGCCCAAGGCAAACATCCAGCAGGCCGAGATGATCGAGGTCAAGAGGGCCGCGGCCAGAGCGCTGCTGAGACAGGACGGCATCTTCTCCGGGCTGAAGCGCAGCGACGAGCCCGGTACCACGGAGGCGCACCTCATTGAGATGTTGACGGCAGGGTAAGTCAATGTTCACCTTGCCAGAGTCACCGTCTGGGCCACAAGAAGCTCTTTCGTTTGGCTGTTACTGATTCGATTGAAACACAAATAGCGGCTTCAATCATGACGATCAGTGGGGCCACCGGGCAGGCGAGCCCGGCAAGGCCGTCGTCTGCAGCCTGGCACTCGCAAGGCTGCGCAGCGACATTCGCGGAAACGAGATGGGCGGTAACAACGCGGTCGGCATGGCGCAGAAACTCCTGCTCTTCTGGCGAAAGCCGGCCCGGAGGTGCTGGTGGGAGGGTGTTGAGCTCGGCGACGTGGACGGCGTGGACGGCAAGCTCAAGGTGTGGATCAGGCGGGTGTGGACTCTCGAGATGAGCGTCATTGGGTTGCGATGAGGCGACTAGCATATCGCACGTGTAGCGGAGCAGCGAGCAGCGCATCAATTTTCTTTTCATGGGTGAGCGAGGCAAGATGATGACAGCCTCGAAACAAAAATCATACCGATTTGTTGCGTGGCTGTCCGCGTTCGATATCCAGAGTATAACATTTATATAGTGAGTGGTGGGATAAGGAGGCAGAACTGAGGCACAACATAATACAGATACCATTTTCTTGTTGGCAGTCCAGGCGATCCCGACCTCGAGAGAGATTCCGCCGATTCCACAGCAAGACAGAGACATGCATGAGTTGGTGAGGTGGCCTACTTATACGAACTACACCGGGCCATCAACATGCGGATGCCAGCCAGCAACACTCAACTGCCCCGAGGATCTTTTCAGTTCTGCGCCTAGCATATGGGGGTCCGACTCAAGCCGTGCTAATATAGTGCCGGGTAAAAACCAGCCGAGTGGATGATTTGCCGTCTGAGGGGTCAATGGTGATCTCACTTGGCAGGCCAAACGTGGCATCCAGACTCTGGAAGCCTTACTTACGCGGACCCAACTCGGACTCTGTACAGTCACTCAACCGGTCCTGGAGCTCGTGGCTATAGGGCAATACAGGGAATCTCTCAACGCTTGACGTCTTCCTTGGTTCCTTGGGGTGGTACAGGAGCGGCGAAGACAACAACAGCAACAGGGGCGCTGACAGCTTGCCAGGCCGATCCACACGAGTGTGAGGGCATAGCAGAGCATACGTGCGTGTATTTACACTCGCACTTCGTCCCATGCCATTTCATGCCTTCTCCTTGGTGCGGGTAAGTGGTAAGTGTATACTCATCCCAACTATGGACAGACTACTGACACACCACTGTCAAGGCATAATCGGTATATTTCTGGGCAGGATAGAAGATTGGAGGCTCTTCTTCTTCTTCCTCCTACATCTGCTTGCGAACCTGGGCCGACTGTACTTTAGTCTTCCTACCCACCTTCGACTCGAGATTCAAGATCCACGCCCCGTGATTCTTCATCGCTTCGGATGGTCTTACCTGCGGGATCCTGCGACAGGCCTTCCGATCCCGAGCTACGGAGGAGTTGATGATTGTGCCTGGCTTACTTGCGGACATCATGCGGCGGTCTTCCGGCGTTCTGGTCGCCCTCGCGGCCGTGCTGTGTCACGCCGTCTCTGTCCTTGCGCAAGCTGCTGCCACCAGCACCACCTCTGCAGCATCATGCCCGACAGTGCTGAACCCGTCCTACAACGCCCCCGTCGTGGGATCCGGTTGGACGGCGCAGTTGATCGCGCAGGATCTGAAATCGCCCCGGGGCATCGTATGGGACAAGAACGGCGCCCTCATCGTCGTCCAACAGGGCACCGGTATTTTGCACATGACTTTCAACGACCTCGGAGGCACTTGTCTTGCTGTCAACCAGACCAAGACGCTGGTGGACAATGCCGACCTGAACCATGCCGTGCAGCTGTCTGCTGACGGGGACGCCCTCTATGCTTCTACCTCGAACGAGGTGTACAGATGGCCCTACAACGCGGCTGAAGGGACGGTGGGAGACAGCCAAACGCTCGTCACAAACATGAGCAATAGCGACGTGAGTCTTTTCCTGGCCAAGTCTGCGCCCTCCTCCTCCATGTCCGACAAAATCTGGCTTTGCGCCACGCGAAGACGCACATGTATCAACAGCGAGCTCTGTGCGGAAGGGCCAAGCCATGTGAGGATTTGGAATTGAGAGCAGCCATCCTTCATGCGTGCGTGAATCCTCGATCGAAGCTGACTCGTCGATACCTGTAGCACGTTTCTCGTACTCTTCTGCTCTCGCAAAAGGCCAATGGTACAATGATCGTCTCGCGCGGCAGTTCCGAGAACATGGACCTGGTCGCGCAACAGCTCAACTCGGGGCACTCTCAGATCAGAGCCTTCGACCTCGCGAAGCTGCCCGCAGGTCGCCCTTACGACTACCCTTCCGAAGGGAGACTGCTGGGCTGGGGGTTGAGGAACAGCGTCGGCGTCGCAGAGCACCCGGTGACTGGCGGGATCTTCTCGGTGGAGAACTCGGCAGACCAGGTCGAGCGGGAGGGCGCAGACATCCACCAGGACAACCCGGGCGAGGAGATGAACTACCACGGATTCCTCAACGGCTCGACCGAGGACCAGGGGGGCAACTACGGCTACCCGGACTGTTTCGCCCTCTGGGGCACCGACATCCCCAACAAGGGCTCCCTGACCGTCGGCAGCCAGTTCGCCCTGAACTCGTCGGCCGCCCTCAACGACACGACGTGCGCCCGCGACTTCGTGCCCCCGCGGCTCACCTTTCAAGCGCACACGGCGCCCCTCGACATCCTCTTCGACGCCGACGGCGCGGTGGCCTACATCACGTTCCACGGCAGCTGGGACCGGACGGGCGCGGTGGGCTACAAGCTCTCCTCGGTGCCGTTCAGCGCCGACGGGGGCACGCCCGCTCCGCCGCCCGACAGCACAAACGCCACGCGGGACATACTCAGCAACGCGGACCTGTCCCAGTGTCCAGACGGGTGCTTCAGGCCGGTGGGGCTCGCGTGGGACGGCCAGGGCCGGCTGTTTATGAGCTCCGACGCCACGGGCGAGATCTATGTGCTGCAGCAGGCCGAGATGAGCGCGAGTGGCACGGGCACGGGCACGGGCACGGGCACGGGGACGCCGACAAGCTCGGCGACGGGGACGCTGGTGACTTCGAGCACTTCGCCCAACCTGGCGCCACGGTCGGGTAGGAATCGGCCTGGTGGGGAGACTTTGTGGTTGACGTGCCTGGCCATTGCTCTGCCTCTGGTGTGTGGCGTCTACTTCACCGTGGCTTGAGCCGCTACATATCTAGCTACATCAGGCTCCAGCCGCTGTCGAGACGGAAACAGCTAGAGGAAAGGTGAGGCGGCAGCGGGCCAGTATTGATGTACAGATGTGGGGGCATTTGACTGCTTGTGCGTCTTGATTGTTGGTTCTGTTGGGTATCCCGTCAAATAAAGAAGACGGAATCGTCGTGACGAGTGGCCTCCGGGGCCGAACACTTTCGCGCTAAGCCCGGACAATGGCCAGAACGTGGCTTCACACGGACTTCGCTCAGCCCTTCCGGACACGGGCCAGCCACGGCGATGTATGATCTGTATGCGGAGGTGGTCCCACGCTTGGGGGGGAGGGGAGGGGAGGGGGGAGATCCTGTGCCGACAAGAATAGCCGTAGTCCTTCCTGGGTTGGTGACTCGGCCGTCGACAGACTCCCATCACCACCGTCGTCGTATAAATTCAGACTAGAAAGACAAGAAGAAAAAAGTCCCTGGGGTCGTCTCACCAACTTCGCAGGTCGTGTTGCTTGAAGAAGATGCAAGGCGCACGCCTCTAATCTGCTCGTCCTTTTATGGAAGTAGCGCTCCAATTCCTAAACGCCATGCAGCAGCTTCTTGAATGTGCCGTCTCTCCCGCTTCCCATGTGACCTTCCTTGGCTTTTTCCTTTTCTTCCTGCCTCCTGCCTCCTGCCCCATTACTCCTCCAGCGTCTTGACCACGTCCCACTCGCCACGCAGGTTCTCCTTCCACAAGGTGACCTTGTTGTCGGCGCCGCTCACGGCGAGGACGTTGCCGCTCAGGGACCAGCTCACGCGCCAGACGGGGGCGTCGAAGCCGAGCACCTTGGAGTTCCACTGGCCCGGGGTGGAGGGGTCCGAGGTCCAGATGCGCACGGTCTTGTCCTGGGAGGCGCTCGCGATGTAGCTCTTCTGCAGCACGGTTGGGCTCCAGGCGACGTCGCGCACCCAGTCGGAGTGGCCGGTGAGGGGCTCCCGCTCCAGCGTGTAGCCCCCGGTGGCCGGGTCGAAGACCCAGATCTTGACCAGGTTGTCGGAGCCCCCCGAGACGAAGCGGCGGTTGCCGGTGGCGCCGGGGCCGGGGGCGCTCGAGACGATGGAGCCCGGGGTGGTGGCCGGGGCCCAGGAGACGGAGTTGACGCCGAGGCCGTGGGCGGGGAAGCTGGTGTGGTCGAAGTTGTTGTCCTTGAACTCGACGACGGAGACGTTGCCGTCGGAAGAGGCGCAGGCCAGGAGGCAGCCGGACTCGTGGGGGGACCAGGAGACGATGTTGACCGAGGCCTTGTGCAGTGCGAAATCGAAGATGCGCTGCCAGGAGCCCTGCTGCTCGCGCCAGATGAAGACCTTGCCGTCGTAGCCAGCCGAGGCCAGGATGTTGCCGTACTTGGGGTGGGCCCAAGAGACACACCATACTGCGCCCTCGTGCCTGGGGACCAACTGTCAGCCAACAAGATGTCCAAGGATGGCAGAAAACACAAACGGACACACGAGGCACGCGCACCCGGTGTCGCGAGAGGATCACTCCACTCACCCCTTGAGCGTCTCTGTCAGGCGCTGGGTCTCGCCCTCGATCTCGAAGATCTTGATTGTGCGGTCGGAGGAGCAGGTGGCAAGGCGACGGCCGTAATAGTCGAGGACGGCGTCGTGCTAAAGAAAGAGGGGGAAAGCAGGCGTGTGTCAGCGTGGTCGGAGTGGTCGCGCGCAGAGGGAGCGAGCATCTTGCGCGGATTTGGTGGTGGAGGGCATACTATCATGTCATCGTGACCAGAATTAGAAATGACCTGCGTCGCCTGCTGAGCCGTCAGTCATGTCCTGTCACTTCATAGGACGTTGAGGAAGCAATCGATCGGACTGCTGCTGCCAAAGGGGTGTATGTGAGAGACAGAGAGAGAGAGAGAGAGAGGCTGTACTGACCATCTTGGCGGCTGAAATAGAGAAGTCGATGGCAGAATGATGGCAAGTACCGAAACACGGAGAACGTGTAACAGATTCTGGAGAGAAAAAACGAGGAAGAGGGGCGGGGGGCAGCTGATGGAGTGGGCAAGGAAAGGGGAGAGTCGAGATGCGCAGTGCTGACGTTGGAGGGCGGTCGAGGTTGAAGCTGAGATGGTGTCGTTGCGCAGGAGGAGCGCGACTGGCAGTTGCTTGTTCGCGATGCTGGCATCTACAACTAACAGCTAATCGATAAGCCAAGGTACCAGGCTGCGCACGCCCTGTACTTAGGTACCAAGGATACCAGGCTGGCACATTACGGAACTCTCACCGTCCTCTGACCGTTTTCTCCCGACCGAGGCCCAGCATCAAACAGCCGTTCCAAATCAGCCGTTCCATCTGTAGGCACGGTAGCCTCGGCTGTTGGCTCAACCTCAAGTCATTGAGCCGCCTCTGTTTCGCCGCCATGAAACCCAAATACGATATCATCACAGCCTCATCCTTACCCTCATCTTCAACGTCACCAGCCACATATACGGAGCGAGAAATTCATCAAAAAAAAAAATATCCTTCTCAGATGACTTGAGCGTTTTATGTTTGTGCGTGCCAGACAGCTGAAGCATTTGGGAATCTGGTTCAGGGCAGCACAGGACAGGATGAGCATGTGCTCAGGCTGATGAGCACCCGTGGCTGTCCCTATCGTCGTCGTGGTCGTCGTGGTCGTCGTGGTCGTCTTGGTCGTGGTCGTCGTCCTCGTCCTCCTCCTTCTTCTCCCCACCCTCCACCTCAACGTCAGATGCACACCAGCAAATGACATCGTCTAGGCTGTCCTCCCAGTGCTTGTGCTTGGACAGGACACCTCCAACTCACCACATCACCCTCCACCAGCTCATTGTTGTCAACCGCCTCATCATTGCCTGACAGAGGGCCTCATCATCCACAACCAACCACCTCACCCAACCACCCCATCATCAGAGCCCTGACCTTCACCATGGCTGACAATCTCTGTGGTCCCTCCAACCCTACCAAGGGCTTGGTTGCCCGTCTTGATCGCAACAACTCTCTTCAGCAGGACCGCATCGTCAACGCATCGTCAGCTGCTGCCAACAACGTATGTTGCCTCTCTCTTCCTCTTCATTTCCGTCTCCATCGCCGTCTCCCGTTCCTTTCTCCTTCTCCTTCTTGGACTGCTCGCGTCAGTTCTGCCTCGCCTCGGATTCAAGCTGATCATCTGTCTCATCGCAGTCATTCCGCGATCTGACACCTTCCCAGCAGGCGCAGGCCCGGCTCGCCCAGGCTGCTGTTGATGCTGATTTCTCCAGATTCACTACACCCTCGCCTCTCCCTCTCCCTTTCTCCCAGGAGCACACCGTGTATCAATCTCAATCCCAATCTCAGCCTCGGCCTCACCACCACCAGCAGCAGCAGCAGCTGCCCCACAGAGCCCCCGCCTACGCCAAACCGCTCAGCTCTACTGGGCCCGTTGGCGCTGGTGTGGGCGTTGGCACCAGCAACACGTCGTGGGTGCAGGATTTCCACCGGGTTCAACTCAACGCCGGCGACAGTGGTCCTGCCGAGACCATGCCCTCGCGCACAATGCGCCCTGCTGACTATCAGGGCTGGCTGAACAGCCTGGATAGGCCTCCTCATGTGTTCGGCACCGCTCACGGTAATCACATGATTCCCCCCTCGTCCCTCCATCATAGCTGCGATAATCGTTCTTACACGCGTTTTGCAGGCACCGGCCCTCCTCAGCTGTTCCAGCCGCCTCCTGAGCCCGCCGCCCAGCGCCACGCCCACTACCCCCAGGATGCCGCCCTTGCCGGCAGCACCGAGGAGGCCCTCGAGGCTGCCTTTGCCGCCTACGACCAGGATTTCCAGGCCGAGGTCGACCAGTGGATGGGCCGTCACGCCGACGAGGACCTCAACAAGCATGACGAGGCCTTGGCCGAGATTGCCTTCCAGGAGGATCAGGCCAGAACCCAGAATCATCCCACCTTCATGCCACAGAAGCACCCCGACGCCCGTCTGGCCTACGATCGCATGCACGAGGATGCCCTGCGCAAGGCCGCCGCGCAGTGCCTGCAGATCCGGGGCGACAACGCCGACAACGAGAAGTACAAGAATTCGTCCTTCTTCCTTCTGATGGAGCGCATCACCAACGGCGAGGTCGTCGCCGACGACCATGACCTGTACGATGTTGCCACCGGTCAGGTCATCGACAATACCGGCGAGGAGCGTCTGTACACGATGCCCAGGGGCGCCGAGGTCAATTCCCAGGACGAGCAGGAGGTGAGGCGCACCATCAGAGATCTCGCCGACGAGCTCAGAATGGTCGACATGAATGGGAAGGGCAAGGGCAAGGCTACGGACGTGCCCCGGGATGCGGGTGGCCGCGAGGGTCTTGACACGGCCTGAAGGTGGCAGCATGTCCAAGCAGACGTGGTGGGGACGGATGATTGGAACCTGTCACCTGAATGGAGACCTTATAGGCCATCTCCGTCGAAAGTGATGACACCGCTTGCTATCCTGGCACCACCATGCCCTGGGATCTCTGGAACACAGAGTGCGGACTCACAAACGGCGACTACCAACATGTCTTCTGAAGGCTCAGAGGAATTGCGAGATCTGGCGGAAGAGGCCATCGCCCGATCGAAATACTTGTCACCGCTGGCTTCTCCCCAGGCGCATCTGACACGCTTTGGATCAAACTCATCATCTGCACCAGGCAAGGCGTTGTGAGGCCAGGGTACTTTTCGGGATACTTCAGGAAGTTGTGTTTAGGTTTAAACCTTTCTTCTTCTTTTTTTGTCTTTTCGGGCATAGGCTGTGGGCAGCCTGGACACCATTACGGGGCTTACAGGATTGGCGCGAGGATGGTTTCATAACGCGTATGGCGCGTTGTTTTCTCCGCTGTCTCGATAGCATCACGACGAATTTATATCGCACCGAGGAGGGCCTCGGCTGGTGCTGGCAGCACAACTCGATTCTAAAACGAGGAACCATGCATCCTGAGCTTGTCTGCGCTTGTGATAGTTGCACAGTGACACACTACTACGTCCCGAGCCCGCCACCAGATGGCTCAGGCCCCTTGGCTCCGGAGGTGAGTCCGCCGCCGTACTGCGTGGGGTCTGTAACCGTCATGAAAGCGGCGCAACCATCGTCTCCCGCAAAGCGACTAGGGCACCACTAGGGCTGGGCCGTCTTTATCGTCATAGACTAGTCCGGGCTGCCCGGCCGCGAGGGCTGCCCGTCCGCCATTCAGGATTCCACTCGGGCTACTAGGGCTGCGGGCTACTCCCATAGCCGACGCTGGGGCAAACGGTCCCGGTCCGCCGCGGGTGGCCACAGCTAACAAGTAGCACCCGCATCTAGCCAAAGGACTGTGGACCGCAACGGCACAGGAATGGAAGTACTGGTACGACAAGAGACTTAAAAAAGAAAGGAAAAAAAGATGGGATAGTGGCATTTGGATTTTCCCATACCGACGTCATCGGCCATAAGCCTTGAGGAGCCTCGCAGAGTCCGAAACTCACCCGGCTACAACGATGACGGAGGACGGAGCCAAGGCTATAAAGTCTTGGGCGGTTGCTGTGGCGTGTTACTCAGTGACGGCGTGAAGTTTCCGCCTTCGCCTCAAGACATAATACAAGACATATACGAGATCAGATACCTCCCCCCCCCCCCAAATCTTCACCTCATACTTTCCACGATTGCTCACTTTGGAATCTCATTTCTCACCTTGAGCCCCCAAATATACACATAAAAACATGGGTTATCCGGATACGTTCGAAGGGTTCTGCGTCGCAGGCCCCAAGACGTGGAACCAGTTCAAGAAGCACGAGCTGAAGCCAAAACCATTCGGCGACAATGACATCGACGTGCAGATTGAGGCGTGTGGTGTGTGCGGCAGTGATGTGTTGGTTCCCCTCCCCCATCTCCTTCTCTCTGTATCGCTCTCGGCATCTGGCTATGGGTGTGTGTTTCCTGGCTCCACCGGTCGCTGACCATTCTAGCCACTCCGTCACCGGCGGCTGGGGCGACTACGAGGGACCCCTCTGTGTGGGCCACGAAGTTGTCGGCAAGGCTGTGAAGGTGGGCAAGGACGTCAAGGAGATCAAGCAGGGCGACAGGGTCGGCGTCGGCGCGCAGGTCTGGAGCTGTTTGAAGTGCGAGCTGTGCAAGAACGCCAATGAGAACTACTGTCCTCACCTCGTCGTATGTCATATACATTCCACTCCGTTCCAACCTCATCTGGCCCGCTCCCAACCCCCCCCCCCCTTTCCCACAAAGCCAACTACTCATGCCGTGTACTGAATCGTGAATCTAATGCTAGGACACATACAATTCGCAATATCCAGACGGCAGTTGGGCCCATGGCGGCTATGCCAACTACATCAGGGCCCACGAGTACTTCACTTTCAAGATTCCTGACGCCCTCAAGACGTCCGACGCCGCGCCGCTTCTCTGCGCTGGCATCACGACGTACTCGCCCCTGGTGCGTGCGGGCGTCGGTCCCGGCAGCAAGGTCGCCATCTGCGGCATCGGCGGTCTGGGCCATCTCGGTATCCAATGGGCGGTGGCCCTCGGCGCAGAGGTTTACGCCTTCACGCACTCACCGCACAAGGCCGAAGATATCAAGAAGCTGGGCGCCAAGGAGGCCATCGTCACGAACGAGAAGGATTGGGCGAAGTCGTGGGCTTTTCAGTTTGACTTCATCCTGAACTGCAGCGACATGACCCACACGTTTGATCTGGGGATATATCTGTCCACGCTCAGGGTATGTGGTCACCTACCCCTTCGTCTGCTTTTCTGCCATTGGTCTACATGTTGCTGATGTGATGACAGGTTGGAGGCCAATTCCACATGGTTGGCCTGCCTGACGAGCCTCTGCCTGAGATGATGGCCTTTCAATTCGCTGGCAACGCTGCCAAACTGACTGGAAGCCACCTGGGCAACAACCGTGAGTCTTCCCACCTCTCTTCCCCAGTTTCTCCATTGCGCATCCGTCGTATTCATCATGCTGACGATTCCTTTGTGGTACAGAGGAGATGAACGCTATGCTGAAGCTTGCCGGTGAGAAGGGGATCAAGCCGTGGGTGGAGACGATCGACATCTCGGAGGACGGTTGCAAGGAGGCTGTCGAACGCGTTAAGGAGAACAAGGTTCACTACCGTTTCACCCTGACCGGTTTCGACAAGGCTTTCGGAACCAAGTAACGATACAATGTTCATGTCAAGGTTAGCTTCGAGAATGTGGTACTGCCGTGCAGGGAGGAATTACTTCACCCAGGAGTAGTAGAGACCAAGTCAATTTGTGATGCGGAAAATGCTGCCAAGCCCTGACGGTGACTACCTTCTATGGTCCTGTGCACCATGCATGTCTTATGCAGTGCCCTTGTTTTGCTATCCCACACCCGAACGCCCGCAAGAAAGTCAAAATCGCGAGGATGAGAGGACGAGAGGAACACCAGAGGCTTAAACGTGGAGCTGTGCAGTCTCGACCGAGCTGAGGTACTCGGCGTAGGGCTGAGTAGCCGCCTCGACCTTGCCGCCGGGGCCGCACAAGCGCTCGACGATGGTGGCGGAGCGGCCGGTGTAGAGGGCGGGATCCAGAACCTCGACGAGGATGTCGTGGACGGGAGCAAAGTACTTGGCGTTGCGGATGCGCTCGATCAGGTCGTTGGGCCTGCCCTCCATCTTGACGGCGTGGGAGGCCTGGTGGCTGAGGACGCGGATCTCCTCGTGGCAGTCCTGGCGGGAGGCACCCTTGGAGACCATCTTCATGATGATGTTCTCGGTGGCCATGAAGGGCAGCTCCTTCATCAGGTTGGCGCGGATGACCTCGGGGTAGACGACGAGACCTAGATGAGAGGTGAGCAATGTGTGAAGTTGGTCCTCTGGAGGGGGGGGCGGGGAGAGAGAGAGAGACAGAGACGACGCCGCTGGAAAAGCGCGGCCGGCGGGAGTGGGAGGGGAAGCGGAGAGGGAGGCTTGCTTACCATTAGTGACGTTGTCGAGAGAGATGAGGATGGCATCGGCCAGGAGGAAGGACTCGGGGATGTCCATGCGGCGGATGGCGGAGTCGTCCAGGGTGCGCTCAAACCACTGACCAACATAGGTCTCGGTGAAGTTGGTGGGGACGGTGCCCAGCTTGCGACCGAGGGAGCAGATGCGCTCAGAGCGCATGGGGTTGCGCTTGTAGGCCTGCGTTTGTGAGATGATGTCCGTCAGCAAAATCACGCTCGTCGTCACTCCCGTTCGACACTCGGCCAGGTGTATTCAGTGGTAGGCAGAAGACAAGACGTTTGTTGCATGCAGACATACCATGGCGCTGGAGCCGATCTGGTCCTTCTCAAAGGGCTCCTCGATCTCCTTCAGGTTGGCCAGGTGGCGGATGTCGGTGGCGATGCGCTGGGCCGAGGCACCCAGGCCGGCGAGGGCCTGGGAAACGTTGAGATCGACCTTGCGGGTGTAGGTCTGGGTGGAGACGGCGTAGGTGGAGGGGAAGCCGGCCTTGTCGCAGAGCATCTCGTTGAGGCGGTCGATCTTGGCACCGTCGCCGTGGAAGATCTCCATGAAGGAGGCCTGGGTGCCGGTGGTGCCCATAGCACCGCGGAACTCGAGGTCCTCGAGGGCGCGCGAGAGGTTGCGCAGGTCCATGAGCAGGTCCTGGATCCACTGGGCGGCGCGCTTGCCAACGGTGATGGGCTGGGCGGGCTGGAAGTGGGTGAAGCCCAGGGTGGGGAGGTCCTTGTGCTTGAGGGCGAAGTGGCTGAGGTTGGAGATGACCTTGGCCAGCTTGGGGAGGATGAGCTCGAGGCCCTTCTTCATGAAGATCAGCTCCGTGTTGTCAGTAACAAAGCAGGAGGTGGCTCCATAGTGACTGCGTGTTACGATGTGTGTGTCAGCGGGTGAAGGTTTCCATTGGCGAGAGAGAGAGAGAGAGAGAGAGAGAGAGAGAGGTTAGGGGGCGGGAGAGGAAAAGAGACTTACATGATGCCAGCAGCAGCGGGTGCATCTTGAGCAAAGGCCTGCAGAGAGAGGTCAGTGTGTGTTAGTGGTGGTGATATCATGTTCTTCCAGACCGTATACGATGAGTTTAGATTCTAGAAACAGAACACACAAAGAGGCCAATTGGGTGGTAGAGGGTAGAGCAGTGTGGTGGGGGTGCCTGGATCCAGCAATGGGGACTCACATGGACAGAAGCCATGACATCGTGACGGCGGCGCTTCTCCTCGGCGGCGGCGACCTTGAAGGACTCGTCGGAGACATCCAGGTTGGCACGCATCTGGTCCAGGGCCTCGTCGGTGATCTGGCCGATGCCCAGGTCCTTCTCAGCCTCGGCCAGCCACAGCCAGAGCTGGCGCCAGGTCTTGGCCCTGGAGCGCGCCGAGAAGAGGAACAGCATCTCCTGGGAGGCATAGCGGGAGCCCAGGGGCGTGCTGTAGACATCGTAGCTTGCCATCTTGGTTGATTTGGCCTGATGCTGTGGGAGAGGGAGGGTTGTGGAGTGTAGAGTGTAGAGTGTGGTAGTCAGAAGAAAAGAAATGTGCAGTGATTTATTTGTGCACACTGGGTTCTGGGTTGGTGTTACTGACGTTGAACGTTGAACGTCAAGTTAAGCCTGGAGTCAAGAGTTACAGTGAGTGACTGACCCCCCCCCCCCCCTCTTCCATTCACCAAAAAAAAAAAAGGTTCAAATTCATGCATGTGAGTCAAGAGTACCCCGCGGGGTGGTTCAATTTGAGTTACAGGGGACCCTCACCCGCCGTGGGGCACTATAATAACTTTGAACAGTACATTAAGTATATACAGCCATGGGTGCTGTTCAGAGCAGCTTTTGATCAGTGGCAACATTGTCTCAGAACATTTCTGCACAGATGCAAAGAGATGTGACAGTCCTAAGCTTGTCTATAAGGAAGAACAGCAGCAACAAGCTGCGACTTAGCAATACCAACTCAGGCAAGTGCAAGCAAGCAAGCAATCAACCAACCAAGCAAGTATATAGCAGTTCATCTATTTAAGTATTCTCATGTGCTGCTGCAGCAGGCGAAAAAGGAGACAAGAAAGTCTATGCTATTCAGTTGTAGATATCAAGACTCTGATGCACCTGCAGAGAAATGAGTTTGAGTGACTCTTCTTCCACACTTGTTTGCAATGCCCGATATAATGTCTATAAGTTGCTGCGTCTTGGATCTAGAGGCAGAATACTGGCCAGACATTGAGGCTCAAGTGGGTGGATGCATGGATATCTCTCTGGTAGAAAAGTGCCCTGGCCGTCTAGCACAGTAGCTTCCAGTGCTTGGGGACAAGCCCAGGTAACGTGGTCCCATACTGGAGTGTCGAATGAGCACAAAGTGCTATGTACTTATGTAGTTACCTTATATTATGGTCTGGTAGCAGGGGTTGGAGGTGGCCCTTGCCAGGGCCCAGACCCTGACACTGAATTGGCACCTCTGGAAGTGTGTACATTGGGAGGGGGCCTTGACTCTGCGCACAGATCGCCAGCAGGGCCTGGCTTAGGCGCAGTGCAAGTGCAGCGCAGAGCTTCGAGACAGCAACTCGGCGCGCATCCCAGGCGCCAACGTCCTTTGTCTCCTCCCCACCCACACACACAAACTTATTACTACAGTACCTACCCTGCCACTTTCGTCCCCTCCCAGTTGCAACAACTTTGCCATCTCACATCCGACTTCAGGATAGAACAAATGTCAGTTCAAGACTGCACTCAACAACGGCACAGTACACGGTGCCACCAGTAGAGAGAGAATCAACGCAGCAGCGAAACACGGACTCTCGGCGGTTCAACCCTCGTCCTCCCCGTCCTCGTCCTCGTCCTCGTCCCCGTCCTCGTCCCCCTCCACCTCCACTGTTCCCGATCTTCAATCCTCGTCCCGACGATCACAACCCAGCGGTCACGTCTACGTCTACGTCCACATCCACGAGCTCACGATCCTACCACCACTGCAGGTGGCTGTTGGGCCGTCGTTCCCCTGCGCATCAGGTGCTGTCGAGCAGCTCAGCTACAGACCTTACATACTCGTACATATACACGTACACACCAACACGCCGACGCAGGCACACACACCTACACGCATAGCCCATCTTCCATTGATTATCCTGGCTCGTCGTCTCGCTGCTCGTGGGCCCTCGGCACGATCGTCAAGATGATGCCCAACCATGCCATGTACGGCCAGCATCACTATCCACAAGAAGCCTCCGCCTGGATGCACCAGCAGTCGCATCACCAGCACGCTCAACAGGCCGCTGCTGCTGCCGCCGCCGCCCAGCAGGCCCACTTCAACCGCGTCGCCACCTCTGCCTCCCACGCCAATGCCCTGAATGCCGTCCATCAGGATCCCGCCGCCGACGGGCCCAACATGTCCGAGGACAACCGCCGCACCATGGCCTACATCGCCGACCTCCTCAACGAGAACACCCGTGAGCAGGCCCTGCTGGAGCTGAGCAAGAAGCGCGAGCAGGTTCCCGAGCTCGCCCTGATCCTGTGGCACTCCTTTGGTCCGTTCTCCCTCACGTGCTCAACCCATCATCATCCTTCTCGCGGCTGACAATCTCGCGCGCGCGCACGCGCCCAACAGGTGTCATGACCTCGCTGGTCCAGGAGATCATCTCCGTCTACACCCTGCTCAACCCGTCGCAGCTCACCGCCGCGGCCTCGAATCGCGTCTGCAATGCTCTCGCCCTTCTGCAGTGCGTCGCTTCCCACAACGAGACGAGGACCTTGTTCTTGAACGGTATGGACGCATCTCTTCGCCTTTCTTCGCAGAGCTGGGGACATTCTTCGCTCCCGCCCCCCCCCCCCAACTCTGCGCCCAGCTCCCCCGGCTTCTGCCCCTCAGACAATTGCTAATCGGATCCTTTACGTACAAACAGCGCACATCCCTCTCTACCTCTATCCTTTCCTCAACACCACGTCCAAGTCTCGCCCTTTCGAATATCTGCGCCTGACGAGCCTCGGCGTCATCGGCGCCCTTGTCAAGAACGACTCGTCCGAGGTCATCAACTTCCTGCTGACCACCGAGATCATCCCTCTCTGTCTCAGGATCATGGAGACCGGCTCCGAGCTGTCCAAGACCGTCGCCATCTTCATTGTCCAGAAGATTCTGCTCGACGACAACGGTCTCAACTACATCTGCGCGACCTATGAGCGCTTCTACGCTGTCGGTACCGTGCTTAGTAACATGGTCGGCCAGCTCGTGGAGCAGCAAACCGCGCGTCTGTTGAAGCATGTGGTCCGGTGCTTCCTGCGGTAAGACGATTCATCCCCGTCTTGCGCCCTGCTGACCCTGAGCTGCCTTTGTCCTAGTGATCAGGGCAGGGGAAGGGGGTGGGGGTTTTGTTCCGAAGGCCAAGTACGCTGACGCCGTCTCCAGACTAAGCGACAACGCTAGAGCCCGGGAGGCTCTGAGGCAGTGCCTGCCCGAGCCCTTGCGCGACGCGACCTTTAGCGCGGTCCTCCGTGACGACGCGGCTACGAAGCGGTGCCTCACGCAGCTTCTTGTTAACCTCTCCGATAGTGCTCTGGCAGACATTGGCAACCCCGGCATCTCTTAGGATGAGTAGCCGACTGTTGTGAATCAGCCTGTCCGGCGCAAGATGAAACACCCTTGGATCTGGTTATCACCGAGCCATCGGCGGGAGTGACTGGTCCTCCCCTGTTGTATACCATTGCGCTGCCAACAGCAAATACCCGTTTTGCTCGTTGGAGTCCTCGGCAGACCATTTGCTTCATGCCATCGGACATGGCAAAGTATACGAGACAGCTTCGCGAGCAGCGACCGGCCCAGCCGTCGCGCACGAATCACTATTTTTTGGTCGATTTCGACAACACGATTGGCTTGGACGAGTATATGGGAGGGATGTGGGCGAGGGCGTACAGGTTTACAGTCATGGTTCCTCTGGTGCGCTCACAGGCGTTCGAGGAGCCCTGCGTGCTTCACTGCCTTTGCATAGCGGTCTTGAGAAGAGTCACTTCTAGATGGTATACCCGCGGCGTTTGTTTTCACGGTCGATTCGGCGTTGCACAGGTGCATGGACACGAGGAGCGCAGACTTCAAGGGGAGGTCCGGAGGGATTGGTTCTATGGGTTCTTCTGCCAGGCCAACTCGGCTTCAACGGAGGGAAAATCTGAATTCTGTACCATATTCCATGTACGCCATATGAGACACCGCGGTATCAAAAGCGCCCTTGATTCTTTTTCATAGCCGCCAATCCTTGTGCACAAAAGGCGGCAGAAGCAGCAGCATCGGGCGATGAAGCCGGCCCGTAGGAGAATAAGAAGAACAATAAGAAGAACAACAAGAAGAACAACAAGAAGAAGAAATAGAAGGAAGAAAGAAGAAGCAGAAGCAGAAGCAGGGCAACAAGACCAAGAACAAAGAAGCCTCCAATACGCCGAACCAGCAATCATCGACCATAACGCCACAGAAAAGGCAAGGCGGAACAACCAGCAGCCCCGAGGCCGATCATCCAGCCGCTACCCGCTTCTACCATTGTAAACGCCATGACAACCCCGTCTACATCTCTCGCGGCGACATCACATGAAGGCGGCGAAGAACCCTGAAACGACGACCAAGCCGACGGCAGCGTGGAACGCCGGGGTGGACACCATCCTGTCCGCTCCAGATGGCTGGGTGGCGCTCGTGCCAGCCTTGGCCGTGCTCGTGGTGCGCGAGGTTGATGTTGTCATGGTCGGAGTCCTCGTCGTCTTCCGTGTGCTGCTGGCTCTGTATTGCGGGAACGTATGAGTCCTTCTTGCAGTGGAAGTGGCGCGCGCGACCAGGTCGCTCTTCAGGGTCAGCGTCCATCCTGACCGAGGAGCCGCAGTACGTCTTCCGATGTTTGCGGTGAGAGTCTGTGCGATGAAATCATCATGTCAGCTCGAAGTTGCTATACAGCAGAAGTGAGGGTAGTGCCCTCGGCCCCGGATCAGAGCTGTGATCTGCTCGCTTACCGTGTCGTATTCACCGTTGTCGATATCCAACCCGATCTCCACTTTGGCGCCCCCAAGCAGTGAGGCCAATGGCCCAGAGCCCGTGATAGCGGCGGTGAATGCTGTGCTTGTGGTCGTCGCCGTGACGCTACTGTTCCCAAGCCCGGCAGACAGCCCTCCTCCGACAGCGCTGCCGGCGACGCCTTGCGATCCCGATGAGGAGTCTCCATCTCCTGGGCCAGGACTGAAGGAGCTGGCATTGGATGAAGGTCCATTGGGCGCGTCATCACTTGATGAGGACGACTTTCCAGCTGCGGTGGACCAGGCCGGGCTATCTGATGGCGAGGAGGCGGATGACGACAACGAGGCGTCATTGGTCGAAGAGCTGCTCAGAGGCAGGCCGTCTGACGACAGGTTACTGCTGCCTGCGAGTTCAGCCCCAGCCAGCGTGTCTGCGCTGCCTGCAGAATTGGTCGGGCTGGCTGCAGAGCCGGCGCTTGACCATTGGGCGAGGCCAGAGTCCCCTCCTGTATTGATGGTGTTCGCAACGCCACCATCTGTCTGAACATCATCACCCGTATCTTCTGAACTAATGACAGGCTCTTGTGGCTCAGTCGCATTTGACGGTGAATAGATGCTGGGACTCTTGGCGCTGGTAGTGAGACCCGCATCGTCCTGGACAGAGGCTGCCGACCCTGAATTATTCGTCCATGGGGAGTCGTCACCCGCCGCCTCGGATGCCGAGCTGCTAGAACCGGCGGCGCCTTGCCATGAAGGGCTCCCGCCAACGGAGGAGAATGCCCCGGCAGACGACGACTCATCAGAGGAAGTCGTGCCCGTCGTCCCAGAAGCGGTGCTTCGGCTTCCTGTTTGGCCGTCGGAGCTGGCCCCGAAGGACAAGGCCATATTCAATGATAATCCCGGAGGAAAGGGGTCAGGGTCAGGAGGCGGCATTGTAGAAGATGTCCCTTGAGCACCATCGGTCAAGGGGAAGACGTCAGAAAATACTCGGTCTGCATTTCCACCAGTGGAACTGACGTCCAGACTACCAGCGGTGAGATCAGGTTGGCTCGACTCAGCGCTGCCATCGGTCATGGCGGACCCCACGCCACTGACCCAGGCGTCGAGCCCAGACGATCCATCGTTGCCCTGGCTGCCCGAGTCTGAGCCCGAGCTGGAGAAGCTGGATCCTGCCGGAGCAGAGCCCGTCATTGTTGTTTCCGAAATACCAGTTGCGGAGGCGTACCCTGCGTCCATCCCATTGCCCACCCCCGACATGCTCTCTGCGTCGCCGCCAGAGTCTGAGCTGGATGTATCAGAAGTCGAACTTGTGCCAACAGACGCGGAACCCATGGAAACTGCTGCCGAAACGGTGTTTGCTCCGAGCCCGGCCAGACCGCCGGCACCGAGACCCAACGAGTTGCTGCCGCCGTCCAGACCATTAGATGCCGAGAGATCTAGACCACTTCCCCCGGCCGTCGCTGAGTCCCCGTCGAGCCCAAGGCCTAGTCCCGCCAATGCCATGCCGGGAGCGGCCGTATCCGAGCCTGACGACGTAGGCACACTGGCCTCCATCGCGCTCTGTGCGGCCGTCATGAACGCCGCTGCTCCTCCTGTCTGGCTCGCGGTGCTAGATCCCATCGACAAGGTCGACATGGCTGAATAGACGTCCGTTGGTGACCCCGAGCCCATGGCTTCTTGCTCGTCCCTGACGATGAGAACCTCCGCCGCCACGGGCTTGCCTAGGCCGGCTTGGCTGGCGAAGGCTCCAATGTCAAAGTTCATCCGCAGGGAGGAGTCTGCGGTCATGTTCGCAGCCCATGAGGTCCAGTCGAACTCGCTTTGTAGCTGGCCTTGGCTGGTCCGGTTCATCAGAGGGCCTGAGGAGGTCAGATATGATCCATTTGAGGGCGACGCGGAGCTGCCCGAATCCGTACTGTAGACCAACACCGCGAGGAGACGCAGATCGGATGTTGAATTTGACCATGAGCTCGGCGAGGAAGAGGACGAATGTGACAAGGCAGAGAAAAGCCCCGAGGGCTCTTGAAACGAAACAAAGGGGTCGGCAGAGGAGCTCAACATGTTGTCACTCATGTTCAGCTGGGTCGAGAAGCCCATGCTCATCTCCTGCTGCACGAACAGCAGGTAAGATTCAGAACCGAGAAAGACGAGCTGTGGGTCGCTGTCGACGATGCTGATGATGGGCATCTCGATGCCCAGGGCGAGGTATGTACCATCGGCACTACCGTCTGGCAAGCTCAGGGCTGGCGGGCTCGACAAAGCTACATTGCACGTCAGCCCATCTCCCGCTTCGGGACATACAGACAGGCGGCGTTGGCTTACTTGCGGCCGAGATCTGACTTGTTGGCTTTACTGAAAAGGGAAGACTGCTGCTTCTCTTGTCGTGAGCAGGCCTCGATGCGGCGGCGTGGCCGTATAACAATGCCAGGGCCACAGCGGCAGCAACCTGCCGCCAAACACCGGCCGGTGCCATGACGAGAAACGAAGCCAAAGTAGTGAGGGGGAAGACGAAAAACAAGAGGGCGAGGTGATGGCCTGAAAAAGGAGTGTCTTGCGAAAGAGAGGGGGCTTGTCTAAGCCGGTGTCAAGCAGGGGGGGGGGAAAAGGGACCAGCCAGGGCGCACGGCGCGAAGAACAGAATGGGGCAAAACCCATCAGGAACGCAAAAACAGCCTGCTGTTGGGTAGCATGTGCCAAAGGCCGCGGTCGAAAAAATGGAGAAGGACAGCAAGTTGTTTAAAGAAGTCAAGCGAACGCATGTTCGGCTTGAGCATGGGCATATAACAACAAGGGAACAGGAACACGCCCAGGGACGAAAGAGACAATAATAGCTGCATGATTGCTACAGAGGGGAGGCCCATAAAGGTACATTTAGAATTGGACGGGCCGCGACCACTGAGAAATAGGAGGTGAGGTGTGCGCAATAGCATCTTGACTTGGATGCCGAGTCGACATGCACAACGAGACCCAAGCGCGGCCGACCGAGTGTGAAACTATTGAGTATAAGTACCGGCAGAACGGTGAGAGAGGCGGCCGGAAGCAGTAGACCGGTCCCCGACCTGCGGCCGGGCGTGAAACATGCGAATGACGGCGCGAGGCCACGGCCAAAAGGGCCAGAGTTTCACCAATCCATAGTACCCTAATTAAAGTGAGCTCAATGGACTACTGTTTGGGGTGTGCACTGCGGCCCGCCGCGAGACCTAGATCAGCCGACTGCCGTCAGCGGATTACAAGAGAAGACTAGGTTGCTTCCAACCAGAGCTGGAAAGCAACGACAAAATGACTGAACTGTCTTTGGCGAGCTGAGCGAGAGCTCCCTGTCATCGGACTCATGCAAATACAACCTCATGGCACGCAATCCCCGCCCTGTATCCCGTGGTCAACCTACGTTTGGGACTGCGGTAATGCTTCCGCGATCAAAGAGGCCGCAGATACACACCGGCAACAAACAAGTCCAGCGAAATTGGAGTGCTAGAATAGAGCGCCAAAGGGGTCGAATGGCCAGTAGTGCCAGACTGATTCACACATGTTGCACAGATAGCATCTTGGGCAAGTATCTGGTGATGGGACTCCAGAGATGGGATCGAGCGCCAGCACGAACGTCTTTAGGCCTGACACCCGGTCGTGAGGTGTGATCGCTGCATTTGCACGAGGCAGGTAAATAGAAGGATGAGTAGATGTCTGGGTGATTGTCTAGAAAGACCGACACAGAAAGTCATGTCCAGCGACTCTTTCTGTGAAATAAGCCCAAGTCCTTCAACATAACTTACACATTCCCTCTCTTACTGCACCATTAATAAAATTTACCATTTAGCAAAATAATTCAACAGATATATATATATATATATATATAAAAGAAAAAAACACCTATAAACATT
>JALRMF010000312.1:0-60276 GCA_026120015.1 Dendrostoma leiphaemia | reverse complement strand
ATGTTTAAAAAATATATAATAATAACTTATAAACTATTAAATTAATTGTTAAAAAAAACATTAAAATTAACATTATACTTTAGCATATTAATATATAAAATATATAACTGTGCTAAAAGCAGAGAAAAGGCATATTTTAAGTGCTTTATACGCTAACTTAAAGTATATTAGCAAATAAACTTACTAAAAACCTTTTAAAATAAAAATTTAAGCACTTTTAAGTATTGTTAAATTTGTAAAATATATATAACTTGCTAAAAAAAAGCGCAGAAAAGCAGATTTTATTAAAGGCTTAAGGGCCTTAGGGTAACTTTAAGGTTTCTAAGCCTATTTCCTTTGCTTATTAATCTAAGAAAAAAGCAAGTTAATAAAAATATTTAAGCCTTCTTTAACCTTTTTAATGCGCTTAGCGCGCAAAGCTACAATGCTATTATTTTTATCCTTGTTATCCTCCTCCTTCTCTTTTTCCCCCTACTTTTTTTTCTCTTTTTCCTCCTTTTTATTCTTATTTTTATTGTTATTATTATTATTATCATTTTTGCTAAACTTACTAGCAAAGTAAGCGGTGTAAATTATGTATTTAAAGACAGTTTAAAGGCAGCGCAAGCGCTGCTTAAATTAATTAATATAAAGTATATAAAGAGTAAAAAACGCTTAATAAAAAAAAAAGAAAACAGCAAACTTATAAACTTTCTAGCGCCAAAGCGCTTAGCTTTAAAGTAAGCAAAGGCAGAAGCGCAGTATAAGATAAAAAGCTATACATAGAAATGCCTTTGCATATAGCATATATAATGCTAGCTATAGCTAGCGCTAATACTAAAGCATTAGCCGTTTAAGCGCCTAGCTTAAGCTAAGCGTAGGCAGCCTAGGCAAAGTATAAAAACCAGCAGAAAAAAGCTAGCGACGCAGATAGGCTTAATATTGCTCTGCTCATTTATTAATACTGTAATTAATATAAGAGCAGAATAATATATACTTTGCAAGCAGAGACATAGGCAAACAAGCAGGCTATTATATATAATATAATGTAATATAATGTAATTTAATAGATTTAGCGCGCGCAAAAATTTTTATTTAGTTAGTTTAGAAAAAGCTTAAAAATAACCTCTAAAGCTTGAAATTAGCTGCGTTTATATAGCAAGCACCCTAGGGCTTTAAAACGTTTATTTAGCAATTATCATTGTTTATTTCTTTTATGGTTTTTTCTGCTTTATTGTTTATTAAGCATAATGCAATTAAACTATTATTTAATTAAGAGGTGTATTGCGAGCAAGGGTCTCTATAGGCCCTACTATTCTAAAGCTTTCTATTATTTAGAAGCTCGTTTTTCCTTTGTTTTTTTCATATAATAAACTTACACAATATACCATTCTATATGGCCAACGCCTCGCCCTGCTCGCCACAATTTCCATCCGCGCGGATGCTTCCGAAGCCAGCAGCCCACCTGCTCATTCACGATCAGAGGAATCTCAAAACACAGAACACCGGTAGAGATGTGTTGTGATCTTACTGGTAGCAGTTCCCTCCGCAGGTTGGCACATAATTGCCTTCTTCGCTAGAAGTGTTGCAATCATTGCTGTTGTAGAACGTGACACATTCGATCTGGAAGGGTACGGACAGGCACTGGCTGGCAAAAGATGAGCCGCAAAGCGGGAGAACAATGGCGAGGAGTTTGTTGAAGCGGAACATGATGTCTGATATTGGTGTTGTGGTGAAATCTATAGGAAGGATGAATCATGGAGGTTTCTGCCATGCTTCAACAACAGCAGAGACGGCGGAGTATACATAGCACTTTATGGAAGCACGATCCCAACTTGAATTCTAGACAACATGATTTGAAATCTTTGAAAAGACGGGTGGTTTTTACAGATCATCGTTCATGCCTGCCAGGCGAGTTATGCAAGGCCGCTTCAAGTTTCGATCTGAACATGGAGGTTCCACAAAGAATAGTTAATTCCAAATTCATATGCTTGAAGATCGTTGTTCTTCACCATTTGCAGGTTGACCTAGGCAGTCTTGGTTTACTCAGCCAGCTGTAAAGTAATGTTGGAAGATCGTTACCAGCAGTGGAATGCAGTGGGTTCCCCCACCAAGCTATGTGACTAAAGGGGAAAGGAAAATTACCAAAAGTGATTCGTCTCACTCAGCTACGTGACTAAAGGCAAAAGGAAGATTACGAAAACTGAATTGTCTCACTCAGCAATGTTGAACAAAACAGGAAGCAATGGTACATAGAGTGAATTGTCTCACTCAGCAATGTCTGCCACAATATAACAAAATCTGGCAATGGCGAGCTACTTATACTGCCCGTTTAGGAGGTTTCGTCACGTTGATGCTTCATAGAGAGTAGATCCTTGGCATAAACCTTGGAGTGCAAGACAGCTTTTCATGCAAATAAAGGATTTACCACACTCCTCATCACCTAACAACGTTTCCAGGCTCGCTCTGTTCCATGATGGCTCCCTACCCCAACCACCGGCTATATATTGAGCCCGACACACTCAGCAGATATGCACAGACGTCGTCCGGACGGAGCACAGCACCCGTGGATCTTGAAAATGCCCTCTTCCTGGGTTTTTGCTGGAAGACGCACTGTTCGCCCAAGCGGCTTGGGAGAGGTATGTCTGTAAGGGGAGACTCGAGACCAACGGGTTCATGCTCTTCTTCTTCGACTACTGACCTACCGTGGCGCCTCACTGCTAGTTGTGCATGGGGCACAACGGACTTGTCTTGCAAACGAACATCACCAAGGCCAAGGAAATCGGTAATTCGGCACGTCGAAGGTCGCGAGACAGATGAAGTAGGTTCGATTTGGTTTCTGAATCGCCTACACACGGGCAATGAATTCTGGCCGCCAGACTAAGTTGGGATTACCCAAGTATTGCCAGTGCTGCACCGGCATAGCCACCCTGCTCTCGGCCTTCAAGAAAAAATGACTGCTTCCAGTCGTTGCGTGGGAAGAGCGAGGTCTCATGGCTGACGACCCGTGGCGCGGGCGGTGCCTCCATCGCCGCCCGGCGGAATGAACTCCGACCACCAGTACTTGGCGAGATCTGCTATATCTGCCATTCGCCAGATGACTCACAGCTTGTGAAATTGCAAATAAGAATCGACGACGCACGCGTTTCTCACGACGAACCAGTGAAAAGGATTCCTAGTGGCCGTGATTGTTTCTCAACATCTCGTACAGCTCCTGGTCATGCATGCTCTGGTAGGTGTTTCCCGATAGGTTCATAGCCCTGTGTTGGTTGTAAGATGCACCACCTGAGTCGGACTGACCGTATCCGACGGTACCCCGAGAACTCGGCGCATAGCCAGAGCTTGCGTTGTTGGTGGATCCGAATCCGTACCAGTCTTGCTGCTGTTGTTGAGTCGAGGCACCCTGTGGCTGGGTCGAATAGTTGTTGAAGGGCTGTTGCTGTTGCTGTTGCCGAGGTGGCTGCGTCTGCTGCTGAGCACTGTACGACGTAGGCGTGTTGGTCCTGCATGTGTGAGCCGCGGACTGGGGTCGTGCGTTGAATGACCGTCTGGGCGCGGGCTGCTGCTGTGTAGTGGTAGTGGACATGTTGTAAGCCGAGTTCGTAGATGCTGCAGCCGTGTTACTACCGTAGGAGCTGCTCTCTCGGCTGTTGGCTGTGTGTGGCCAAGCGGAAGAGCTTGGGGCCGTGGCCTTCCGGGTCGACGAGGTCATTGTCTGTGGAACAGGAGCTGCCAAGCTGGATGTGCTAAAGGTTTGAGATCGCGAGGTGTACGCATCATAGCTTGGGTACGACGAGCTGGTAGGTGCAGTCTGTTGAGCGAAGGGTTCGTAGGCCACGCGGGAATTTGCCTGGCTGCTTTGACTCGCCTCCGTTCCATACCGAGAGTACTGATCGTAAGCCGGCACGTTGGATTCCGTAGCGCTGGCTGAGTTGTACAGGGGAGTCGTGTCCACAGAGGCGGTCTGAAGGGCAGAGCTCTGCTGGAACGGTGATGCCGTTGTCCGACTCTGGGATCTATGGCCCTGCCTCGACTTGGCTCTGGCTGCTTGGCTTGGATTCTGGAAAGGTGACACGGTACGGGCCGTCGGAGAAGCCTGAGGTTTTTGCAGAGCTGCCTGAACGAGAGTTGCAGCTGCCTGAAGTCCATCATGTTGAGATGGGTCATAAGTAGGGACAGCAGCCACAGCCGCCGTGTTTCTGGCCCCAGATCGTTTCGACGGAGAGCTGCCGTAGGCCTGAGTGGTGCCTGCTGGAGCGTTTGCTGCTTGCCCGCCCGAACCAGTGTTGTTGTTGGCGGATTTGGGAAAGCCATCTTGGATTGTAGACGCAGACGGCAGACTGCGACGGGAACCGGAGTGGGAAGATGTTGGACGAGCTGGCTGAGTTTGAGGCTGCACTTGTTGAACAGGCTGAACGGGCTCCGGGGCTGGGGCTTGAGCAGGAGGTCCGTTGAGCAAATCAGGATAGTTCGCCGGTGGTGTCTGCTGCGACTGCTGAGGATAGGCCATACCGCTTGTGGCGGGTTGGGGCTGAACGTTCTGTGCGTTTTGTGCGGAATACGCAGTGTAATCCATCCCATTCGACATCTCTTCTGGGGCGGCCTGTGGGTATGAAAGGCCAGACGGGCCTGGCTGGTACAAGTCAGGTGAGAACGTATCCGCCGAGTTGGGCAGCATCCCGGTCGCTGGAGGATGGGAGGTATTGAACCCGGGCGAGCCCAGATCCGAAGCCTCTTCCTCAGGGGCCGGCTCATCCGCCGTTTCTGCCACCATTGCCGGCGCCGGAGCCTCTGCGACGGGCTCCTCGGGCTCGTCTTGAACAGTTTCCGCCGACTTGTTGTTGACCAAGTTGCGCTTCTGCGCTGGTGGATAGTAACAGTCAAGCCCAGCCGCGACACACTCTTGACATTGAGGCTTCCCCTTGGAGCACTGCGAAAGAGTTAGCCAGAAAAGCTAGATCATACACGGAAAGCCGTGACTTACCTTCACCTTCTTGGCTCTGCAAGACTGGCAACTGCCCCGAGTCTTTTTGACCTTGGGAGTTTTGACCTTGGGTGTACCGTCTTCATTGAGAGCCCTCTTCTTGGATTTCTTCTTCTTTCCAGAGCTGTCAAGTTCAGTGCCGTTTTCTTTGGCAGGACTTGCAGGTGAATCGTTCTGGTTGTCCGGGTGTACAATCCTCAGCCGCTCGGCACCGTATTTAATCAGCATGTTCAGAGACTCGGTCTGAAGGTCGGGTGACTGATTTGCGAAGATTTCAAATTGTTCGACCGAAAGTGTGGCCGGGTCGACGCCGTTATCGCTGAGCTTTCGAGTAGCCTCGTCGCGCCGCCTTGCCGCCTCACTGGGGGACAGGTTGAGGAGCGCATTTGGTTGCTCTGCACCTTCAGCTTGAGCAGCAGTAGCCTTCTTGGCTTTCGACGGCCGTGGCTTCTTGGGTCGTGGAGCCTGACCGCCCTCGCCGTTGGCTTCGTCCGGGTTGGTATTCTTCTTCTTCCGTTTCTTCGGTGCACTCCCTCCATTCTCAGCACCATCAACAGCCTGGCTCTTTCTCTTCCTGCCCTCTCCGTTCTTGCGCTTGGGTTCTGCTCTTGCTGGTGCTGGTGGTGGTGGTGGCTTATACAGCTCCATCAGATCCGCCACGGTCTTGTGAAGCGGAGTGTGCTCGAGTTTGACCGTAATCATGCGATTGTTCTTGACAAACGCTATGGTGATCGATCCGCGGCAGTCGAACGCAGGGCGGGCTGGCGAAGACATTTAGCAATGGCGCAATGACAACTCGATTCTTGAGAAAATAAATAAGGTCCTTACCCATGTTCACAGGATCTTGGCTGTCCTTCCCACTGGACTCCCCCACGATCGCCTTGGTAGCGTTTTTAGTATTTTGGCGCTGCCATGCTTGGGTCGAGTTTTTGCAGAGGTATTGGAAAGACCAGCCGGAGGCGTTCCTCGAGACCGAGCGCACCGTCCAAGTGCTACCGTCCACTGTCCCCATGGCGGCGATGATGTACTTTGCGACTGCCCTCTGGAGCGCAGGGTCATCGGCAGGTTGGTTCATGAGGGTATCGTGGGCTCTGATCTCGCGCGTCGCGGGGTTCGCGTTTCCGTTGACGGCGGGGTCGACGTTCTGGCAGGGGCTGGCGACATCGTTCTCGTTCTCAGGCACGCTGAAGACGACGTTGGGTTGGAACTCGAAAGTCGCGGAGATGTGCTCGGCCCGGGCGTCGGTGACCTTTGATTCGCGTAGGGCCGCGAGTTGCAGCTTCAGGTCCTCGATGGAGGTGCACGCGTAGTTCGACTTGGGCGCGTCGCCGAGGAGGAAGTCGTCCATTGTTGCGCTGCAAGCTGGGGGGACCGGCCTCTTGCGGCGGCCTCTCTTTTCACTTTGTGACCAGTTTGAGATGGCGCATACAAGTCGCGATTCGACGCGCTGTCGTTTGATCAAGAGGGCGGTCCGTACGTCTCCCGAGTGTGGGGTGTGGCGCAAGGTTGGTGGACTTATCTTTCCAAGGTCGCTGCTGTTTGGGGGAGGGGGTGTGGGTTGCGAGCTGCGCCTCGTCGTGATATTGAAGGCAGTTGGGTCAAGGCGCGATTGCAAAAAGTGGAGTGTGGAGGTTCCCCCATTCGGAATGAACTACTAAGTATGGACGGTACGTACCTGCCGGTAGCTGCTAAGTAAGACATCCCGCCTGGGGAAACCCCCCAAGACCCCGGCACCCCTGCTCGTCCAATGTTGCGCCCTCATTGTTTCTTTCTCCTCTGGTTCCTGTATTTTGACTATGACTTCGACTGTCTCCTGTGTCTTTGCTCTTTGGTCTGGGTCTTGTGAGCCCAAGCCGCAGCTAGCGAGAACCGCGAGTCAAAGGCTTTTTCCCAAGACGTAGCATCGTTCCGAGACAAATACCTAGGTAGTATTTGTGGACTCTCGTCTCCGTCACAACATATATACTTTGTACCACTTACAAAATGCACCGTTGAGACGCAGCTTGGCCGAGGAATTGCATCGTATGCAGGACAATTGGAAGCATACACTTTCAGTATAACGTAGGAGACTTTCTGAGCCCAGCCTCATGCCAACCCACACTCGCAACCGCACCCTTTACTGCTCGACGTACTTCTTGTACACATCTACATACTGGAAGAAGCTCGCCTTGTAGCTCCTGTCCAGCCCAGGACTGTCAAAGTCAACCCTCTGTAGGCCAAATTTGACTTGAAACCCACTCGACCATTCGAGGTTGTCCACGAAGCTCCACGCCAAAGCTCCTATGACATTGAGCCCATCGCTCAACCCAATGAGTACGCCCTCCATGTAACCTTTGTAATAGTCCGAACGGATCTGGTCGGTCAAGATGTCGGCCGGTATCTGCTTGTACACCTCAAAGGGTTCCGCGAAGCCGCTGGCTTGTGTTAGACTTGCGCTCGTCGGGCTTTGTTATAGAGTTCTGGAAGATATGGGCAGCCACAGCGGGGTGAGAAGAAATCCACCGGATGGGGGATACCTACAACTCCGTGATCATAATCGCAGACGGCTTCCACGTGTCCTGGATGTAGTGCAGCAGCGCGGGGACCCAGTCCGTCCCGATGTGTAGCCACGACGCCAGCGGGTCCGCGGCCGCGCCGATGAGCCACCCGCCGTCTTCGGCGGAATAGGTGTACGAGGTGTTGAAGCACCCGGGGTACAGGGAGTTGCTCGTGTTCTGCAGGCACGCCTCGATGCCGCCGTCGGGTGCGTAGTAGAACTGCGACGTGTAGGCGTCGTGGGCGAAGAAGTCCGCGGAGCCTTTGATGACGGCCTGCTGGTCGTCCGAGAAGGGCTCCAGAAAGGTCGAGAGGTAGTCGTTCAGCGAGTCCGGCCACGTCCCCGTGAGGAATATGGGATCGGCGAACCTTATGATTTGGCATTGAGTTTAATACTGAGAGGGCACATGTGTGCACGCGAGAAGGTGGAAAGAACAGTTTCACCAAAGACTCACCAGCCTTCGTTGAAGTCATACGCACGCTGCACGGCCTCGGCGTCCCCGGTGCTGTTGGTTAGGGGGATCTTATAGCCACCGTTGTTCTTGTACGATATCTTGGTATCGTTGGAAAGGATAGACTTGCCCAAGCGATATGCCTGTGAGTGGGCAAGGACCACATTGCGCCCGCAGTAGTAAGGCTGCTGCTTGTACGGGATGCTGAAATTCTTGAAGTACTGCGCAGGCAGAGGGTACTGGTCGCAAAAAACAATCGGCTCGTTCACCGTGAACCACGTCTTGACGCGGTCGCCAAACGCCTGGAAGGAGGTATTGGCGTAGGCCACGAAGTCGGCGACGATGTCTTCCGAGAGCCAGCCGCCGTATTTCTCCTGCAGGAAGAGGGGCGTGTCCCAGTGGTAGAGCGTCGCGACGGGCGTCACGTTGTACTCCAGACAGGTATTGATCAGGTCATTGTAGTGATCTATGCCAGCCTGGTTGATCGGACCAGAGCCGAAGGGGTAGATGCGAGACCAAGAGATGGAGAAGGAATAAGTGTTGATCCCCATAGCAGCGACCCGAGCAATGTCTGATCTTTGTATCAGCACTCGCCACATCGTGAGTGTGTGCCCTGACAGCTTTTACTCACCTTGCTTGTACAGATAGTAATGATTATCTGTGATGTCCCCAGTCTGGTTTGCTACAGTATAGCCAGGCACACGAACAAGTTTGTCCCACACACTTGGGCCCCGCCCGTCATCCTTCGCGGCCCCCTCGACCTGGAACGCAGCCCCGGCCACCCCCAGCGCGAAGTCTTTGGGAAACGCCCACGAGCTGTTGGCCACGATCTCGGGAACTTCTCTCCCGGGAGGGAAGCTATAGGAGGCGATATTTGGCGGCGGGATGAGTGAACTGGAAGGTACAGGAGTGGCTGCTACGGTAGTTGTGATGTTGGCTGTAGCGACTGGACCGATAAAATCATCCCAAAGATCTGTATTGGTCAGCAAGAGGGTATCCCGTATAGGATGACTTGTCATTGAGTTTACCATCGACCGAGAGTTCCAGCGAAGTCTTCATTGTGAGTGCCGAACTCGTAGTAGCAGTTCCAGTGGCAGTCTGACCGGCGACATAGCCGCCCAGCAGTACTGGGACCAGCAACCGACTCATCGTGATTACAGCAGGCAAGGGAATGTCAGCAGCCGGGACAAGATTCGCCAGTCGGTCTTCAGTCCTCTCTAGAGTAGAGCTGACCAAAATACTGTACGGGGCCTATAAATACTGTATTCTGTATTTTCAATTTATATATAAGCCCCGCGTGCCATGCCACCTTCCGTTTTAGGCTTAGCCTACCTACACCGGAAGCTAAAGGGTTGGGGCTAGGGTTAGGGTTAGGTCTTGTACTGAACATGGGGAGATGAGAGGGCTGATAGGCTTGGCAATAGCCTCACTTTTGGCCTAATCGGGTAATCAAATTTCAGGGGCTAAAAGGCCGTACTGTACGGGTCAAATGAGTACACGTATTCGTTCTTTCAAATACAGGAAATACAGTACTTGTACTTGTACGGTGGTCAGCCCTACTCTATAGGGGAAGGAATATGTGAGGCGCAAAGGGTAAAAAACAAAGGGAAACTCAGTGAGCCACCCAAAGCGCCAAGGTCTTAGTGGGAGCCTCTACGGGAGTCATAGGCGCAGACAAGAGTGGGCTAAATCCACCAGTAAAATAGTCCCCCATTATAATGTTGGCGAGTTTTCAAGTCTTTCTTCATGGTACTGACTCATCACTTTTTCTTTAACGTTCCTACTGATGAAGCTTAACCTTTCCCTCATTGCTCTCGTAGTCCCTGAACAAAGTACCGGAGCGAGCCGAAGAAAAAATGATAAAGCAAGGTGGTACCTATCCTCTAGTGTTTGCTTTTGCTCAAAGGCCAACTGCTGCATAATGGACGTGGCATGGACAGATAAACCGATGACTGACTTCCGTCTATGTGAAGCCGGGTGCAGTCCGACCATTGAGATCTTTTGCCGGTACTCCTCGCTGCATTCTTAAATACGTATTCGGGCGACATTGTTCTAAGAGCGCCATATCGACCACCCAAGGCTTGTTATTGTCTCCACCATGAGACGTAAGCGCTGCGTTTAGCAACAGCGTCGTGCCTTCTGGAGTCGGAGGCACTAAACATGTGTGCCCAACATCACTCGTGACGGAGACAGCCTCAATCGTCACTCGATCTGTCCTCCCCCCCACCGTACAACTTGAGATCCGTAACCTTCGTGAATGTGCCCAAAGCAGTGCAGCCGAGGCCGTGTTCGCTTAATAGCTGTCCATAGTTTTGAACAGCCGCAATGCTCTCCGTTTCGCCCCAGATCCAGCCGATAATTTGTCGCCGTGCCAAAGGTGGACCATGGGTAACAACGATATCGGTGTCTGGAGGGATGGCGTGTGCTCCAGTATTGAACCCGTCCTCCTAGGCTCCTCCTCTGTGTAGGCAAAGGCGTGACCATTGAACTCGGGAGTACATGGCGAGGCGTACAGAGTCATACCACGTCCGTCCTGCAGTGAAACTTTGTGCGTGCCCTCCTCGAGTAGTCTGACTCCCTTGCTTACGAAATTGGCAAACAATTCCTTGGCTCGCTCTGGCTCGGCCCGGTCGTCGTCCTCGTCCAGGTTCTTGGCCCACCACGTGGGGTCGAGAGACACGTCATGATTCCCTGGGATGACAAGCTTCAGTTCGGCTGGGCATGTAGATAGCGACTCGAGTGCTTTCCTGAAGTTCGATAGGCCGCCGATCATGGTAAGGTCGCCGCAGTGGATAACGACGTCCACGTTCGGCAGTGACCCCGATTCGGGAAACGCCGAGTCGTGGGTATCAGAGAGAATGAGAAATCAGTTGCTCATTGTTTCGGTGTGTCTTTAGAATCACAAGTAGGATTGGCAAAGAAAACATTCCAGGGGTGGAAGTGATTCCAAGCGTGTGAAGTGATTCTAAGAGTGTAAAGTGATTTTCTGCTGTTGGGCACAGTGCTGTAGAGTGAGATTAAACCCTCCTCGAGAATCTATTATATTCATCGAAAGACTTCCGAGCTGGCCACTCATTAACCATGGCAAGGGAGCTGAAGGTCAAAAATTGATCAAAATGCAGCTGCTAATCTGTGATGAGGCGAGCGAGCTTGAATCTACCTGAGGGAAGCTGCTAGGCATCTGAATAACCTAGCATCCTTAAACCACTACCCTAGGGTAGTTTAGGTACATAAGTACTTAGTTAGTCTTTTAATAAGAATTCCCTTTGACCGCCCGAGCTTCGCTAGCCCGGAGTTAGTTCTCCGCTTAATCTACCTTTTTAAAAGCCCGAGTACAGAACACGCCCCGCCTCTATTTCCGCCAAATCCACTAACACGGTCCAAAGTCCTCCACAGCTCGATTTACAGCTCACTTTCCCTTGGGAACAGTTGAGCACCGTTACCCGGTTGGCTCGGCGAGGCTCGTTCCAGAGACGAGCGCCAACTCAGGCACTGGCGTTCATTCACCGCTGACGGCAGGGCAACCGAAAAGCACTGGTCCTCAAAATTTATAAGCTCTTCAAGTCGTTAATACCATCTGACGTATCCTTGCCTGAACTGGGTTGTAAGTGATCTGCACCATCAGTGTCGCGGTGTTTGGGCGATACACCCCTCACAGAAGTCTCCTCCCCTCTTCACTCTTAGAATGCTGGGTTAAGTAAATTCTAAACTGTCGAAAATTTAAATGCGGATAAGAATAAGGTGGAATTTCCGTTCCAATACCAGTCATTAATACACTGTTACCTGAGTATTACATTAGGTAACATGCTCCGCTGGATGATGTGTGTGTTGCTGGGTGGTGAATCATGTTGACGTTTCTAAGACAAGCCACATTATATTCATGTACAATGAAATTAAAAAAAGATACAATGTAGTGAACGGCTGTTCTTTCTGTTCGTTGTAGAAGAGCAAGAGTGTAAGACTGAAATTTGGAAATAGCCCGTTCAAAAACAGTGTCGCTTCGAATCCTGTATAAGGTGACGATACTTGAAACTGCTTCAGGTTGAGGGCCAGAAATACGATGAGCCTGACTTCACACGTATACGTCCTGTCCTGTGTAAGAACTAGGTAGTGAGACTACTAAGGCGTGTGGAGTCTTGGTAGCTACCTAAATCTGGCAGGCGTTAAAAGCATGAATGCCTTACGATACGGGAGAAGCATTTAGTGCCATTCAGCACAAGACGAATAAATAATCAGAAAGAGGCATTTTGCATCCTGTGCATAATAAGTCCCCCCTTCTTATAGACTCATTCATGCTACCATGTTGACTGTATTTTTCAGAGCTCTTCTAAACATGGCGGCTATAGTCACCGCTGCGGCAGATAAAGTCTATTTCCAGACACCATCCGGCGATTACTATGTGGGAAAGACGCAGCATGTCTTCAATCTCACAAGCCCGGGTTTCCCAGTGACGCCAGATGGCTATGACGATACAGACACGTACATAGTGGTGACCATTCTCTTCCCAACCGAACAAGAGCCCACGCCGGCGACGTCATCCAAGTATATGGACTACGAGCTTGCTCGCCTGATCGAAAAAGGTTGGGACATACCTACCGGCCAGCTTCACAGACTTTGGACTACTGTGCAATGGCAACCGCCAATGCTATCCAGCCCGCAAGATGAGCTCGAGCTCCCGACCCTCATCTTCTCCCCCGGCGCAGGCATGCCCTGCTCATCGAGCACCTTGGTGACTTCCGACATGGTCTCACATGGGTACAGGGTCATCTGCATCGACCATCCCGGAGAGGCGCCCTACCTTCAGATCCCGTACACTAATGGCACTATCGGCATATATGGGCTTCCAATCGACTACGATTACGCGGACGAGCAGGTCCTGTATGACGTGAATGACCGGCGCAAAAAAAAAAAAAGGCGTCGACGCCCTGTTGCAGCTGTATCCGGCGCTGGTGGATGATTTCGGGGCACCCTTCAACACGAGCAGCTGCCTACACTTCGGTTTCTACATGGGCGGTAGCTTGGGCTCAGACATCCTGCATAGACACGATGCCGTTCAGGCAGGCGTCAACTTTGACGGCATGTTCATCGACTCGTACTTCACTAACACCACGGTGGATGTGCGAAAGCCGTTTCTCATATTCCGAGACGACCAAGGGCGTGAGGCATCTGACATTACGTGGGACTGGTTCCAGGGCAACCAAACCGGTTGGTGGAGGCACCTCAAGGTGTTGGGGTCACATCATCACGACTTCTCCGACGTGGGCTTGTGGTTTGAGCTGTTAGGCCTGAACGACACGGCGCCATTGACAGGGACGATCGAGCCGCTACGCATGGCGGGGCGCGCGGCCCCCGGGAGGTTATAGATACATTCACACCGGCACGGATTCGATCAATGTGCTTATCAGATCCGATCACTGTGCTGAATATAATTTAGATTTATTTACTGTGCTGTCAAAT
This sequence comes from Dendrostoma leiphaemia, assembly GCA_026120015.1. Lineage (NCBI taxonomy): Eukaryota > Fungi > Ascomycota > Sordariomycetes > Diaporthales > Erythrogloeaceae > Dendrostoma > Dendrostoma leiphaemia. The sequence goes on along the minus strand of JALRMF010000312.1, from coordinate 46,869 downwards.
ATTTTGTTAGTGTTTTATTTACCTAGGTACATTTAAAGCCTAAGGCCACCAAGGCCACCAAGGCCACCAAGGCCACCAAGGCTGTTGGAATACCAGTCACGATGGCCGTACAAGGAGTAGTTCCGCCGAACGCTGTTCGTACGTAAGCGGGATTACTCAACGGCCCTTGGCCTACTCAACGTAGGCCGTACGATAGCTAGTTCTCTTCCTTTATAGTTTGGAACACATATGAAACAATTGACCAAACCACCAAACCTATCGTTCACACGATAAACTGTACGATCGTACAAAGCCCATTCAACAAAGGCCATCAAGCTACCTACCACTAAGACTACCTGCCATCAAAACACTAAAACACAAAGATTACAATTACAAAGATTACCTGCTATAAAAACCTTTGTAGCTATTATAAACTTTATATAGCAAGTAGTCTTTGTGGCAAAAAGGTGGTCTTGATGATGGTGGTCTCGATGTTTTGATAGCTGACGCGTTGTGTGGGATGAAGAGAAGCGGAGGGAAAAGGACCTCGGGAGGGAAGAAGAGAAAAAAGAACGGCAAACGGCCTAAGCCAAGAAAGACCCAATTGCACTGCTACCTTACGCCTTAATAGAAAACAGTACATAAGTCTAAATTATAGTTAACACAGTCATCAAATCCAAATTATATTCAGCACAGTCATCAAATCTGATAAGCACAGTGTTTGAATCTATGTCGACAGCCGTTAGCCCTCTTGTGGAAACAGGTACATACATAGGTACAGCTAGTGTTTAGTGCACAGGCGATCGCTTTTGTTTCTACAGTTATAAGCCCTTAGTATACCTACTCTTCCCCTAGGCTATAATACAACCTAGTGCTAGCTAAATATACTGCGCTGCTTACTTAATAAGCCTAATCCAGAAAACAACGCACTACCGTCAACACCTTGCACAAAACGCATAGAGAGGTCACGAGTTTGATTGCATTTCATCTAGCTCTGAGGACTCTGCCTAAAATGGGGGGTGTGTGGAAACAAGTATATATATAGGTACAGCTAGTGTTTAGTGCACTGGCGATCGCTTTTGTTTCTACACCTCTACGTAAGCAGGTCTCTAGAGACTAGCCTAGGCTAGGACAGTTGTGAAACTAGGTGCAGACCTATTTAGGGTGACCTATTCAGGGCTCAATGGCATCTAGCATCGGACCACTTACTCGGACGCTCTCCTTTCGGCCTAGACTTCTAGGCGGCCGGGCCTAATCGGTGGCGATGCCGCTTACCATGCACACCACCACACACCACTCAGAGAAGGCCAGGCAGCCCATTCACCGTTCACCATTTCATCAACCGATGACTTGCAGGCCTCGACCCGTCCAGGAATGGAAATCGAAATTGACCAGGAGAAGCCGACTTCAACCTCGACCTCGACCTCGACCTCGACCTGGACCTGGACCTCCCTCTCCCCACCAACCAATATCACGAGATGGCGGGCCAACGGAGCCCGAGGCCACGAATCTCGGCCTCAGTTCTGCAGCTCTTGTTGGGCTTTTCTTGTCTGCTTCTTACCCCCTGGTAATGGATGGTAAGCAACTACCGTACTGCCACCCAACACCACATACTCATCCTGCGCACCATACCATCGGGTGTCCGGTCGTTAGTATCTGCCAGGTGGTGAGTGGTCGCTTCCCCCCTGGGTGGGGTTGAGGTTGAGAACAAGCCCGCGAGCCTTTCGCCTGTCAGCTTATTCGAGGTGGAGCAGGGTCGTTGGCGATGGCGGCATCCCGGGCACTTGGGCATGGTTTCCAAGGTTGATGAGCGAGCGCCTGGATCCAATGTGTATATAAGAGGATGTTCTGCGGCTTCTCTTGAAACCATTTCACAGCCTTGCCTCATCATCATTCACAACCACAGCCATCCTATCCCAGTCTCTTTAATACAACACCCTCTGATTTCCCGCACAGCTCTGCTAGTCGGAGCATCCTTACCTTGTCACCTGCCATCTCCCAAAATGGTCTCCTCCGTCCTCCTCCTTACGATGGCGCTCGCCACCTACGCCTCCGCCGCGCGCGTCCTGGTCGGCTTCCGCACCGTCTGCGAGGCGGAAGCCCAGGAAATCAACTCGCGCGGCTGGGTGTACTGGGACAGCAACCAACCGTCGGCCAAGTCGAATGGCCAGCTGGGCCTGGGCAAGTCGCACAGCAACACGCCCGGGGCGTGGTCGGGCTTGATCGCGGGCAACGCGGGCGGCGACTGGTTCTGCTACACGACGGCCGAGGACTCGAACATCCTCAAGGCCGTCAAGATCTGGATCAACCCGATCGAGCAGCCGGCCCAAGGCCAGAGCAGCTACCCTTACGACGAGGCCAAGATCCAGAGCGTGCTGAGGGCCGCGGGCGCCAAGAAGCCCGAGAGGGCCCTCCGCCTGGGCAGGATCATGCAGGACGAGGAGCTACTGATCCCCGCCGCGGCGCTTCCGGGCCCCAACGACGAGAACGGCGGGCTGCTCGACCTGCAGACGTTCTGTTTTGAGACCCAGGAAGAGATGCAGGCGCACATGAAGGAGAACGGCATCACGGCCACGAATGCCGACTACGACTCGGCCACCTTCACGTCCAAGAAGTACAATTCCGTGGACCAGGTGACGAAGCGAGCCACCATTGATGAGGGCGAGGGCGAGGCAGCGGCTGGTCCCGCGCGCCTGCTCCGATTCATGCCCCGCGACCCAAAGAAGACGACGACGGGCAGCGGGAAGCAGGGGACCACGCCGCCGGCCAGCGGGAAGCAAGGGACCACGGCGCCGGCCAGCGGGGAGCAGGGGACCACGGCGCCGGCCAGCGGGAAGCAGGGGACCACGGCGCCGGCCAGCGGGGAGCAAGGGACCACGGCGCCGGCCAGCGGGGAGCAGGGGACCACGGCGCCGGCCAGCGGGAAGCAGGGGACCACGGCGCCGGCCAGCGGGGAGCAGGGGACCACGGCGCCGGCCAGCGGGAAGCAGGGGACTACGGCGCCGGCCAGCGGGGAGCAGGGGACCACGGCGCCGAGCAGCGGGGAGCAGGGGACCACGGCGCCGAGCAGCGGGAAGCAGGGGACCACGGCGAGCGGCTCCTCCTCCTCTAACACGCTGCAGCTTGCCAAGGGCTACACCATCACGCTGCAGAAGGATCCCAAGGCCAAAACGTTCCCAAACCCACAGGTCGATACATGCCCCACGAAGCCGACTTACGGCAAGAAGCCCAAGGTGATTGCCAGCAGCCAGAAGTCCAACAGTGGCGGCAAGTGAGTGCCCGTCGAGGTCATGGTTAGAGGTATTCGTGGTGGTCAGTTGGATTCGGGGCTGGTCCCCATATACTGTTGCAGGCTTATGGTGGTTTCGTACTTGTTTGGAGTAATAATGCTTTGTTTCTTTTTCCCCCTCGTCCTGAGCATCGTCATCTAGATTTTAAGTGGAGTTGGAGGAACACAGGGTTATACATTACTAAGCAGGAGGGCGCAGGCGCTTACGTTAGATTTAGATCCTTGGAAATTTATTCCAATTTGATTTTCTAGCTCCTTCCTTTCCAAACGAGCTGAGTGCAAAGGACAATAAACAAGCGGCCAGACCAGCGGTACCTGGTAGATAGATAGCCACTCTCCAGCTAGGTAATCCATATATAGCTCGTTGTGTGTATCCGGTCCGAGGCGGCCCGGAGGGCCAAGCCCACCGGGACCCCATTTCCGTATTAGGACTAGCGGGCATTCACGTCAGTGAATGCCGCCGCCTACTTAAGACCGCGTTGCACGCCAGATGTATTCATTTCTTCCCTCTTAATCAACTACCCTTCTGAATGCTTTACTGGCCCTATATATATCGTGAGGTCTAAAAGCGGAACGAGGGCTGACTATCGTGGACACACAGTTACTCATCAAGGCGACATAGAAACAAAAAAACAACCTGGAAATAAACCATCGAAAACAATCCAAAACCCGATCGGCCCGGCGAAAGAACTAATCTCCTCAGCACTGCAAGCGACGCGGAGCTACTTTTCACTCACCAATCCGCAGAAGACCACTGCACTCATGGCCGCCAAAACTCAATTAAGCACCCTCCCCGCCGAACTGCGCTCCGAGATCTGGAGCCTCGCGCTCCTCCCCTCCCCAGGCGTCTATCGGTGCGACCCGGTCAAGTTCATCCCCATCCGCGTGGGCTCCGGAGGTTCCGGAGGCGGCGGGCGCGGGCGCGGGCACTGGCTCGAGGTCGAGGACGCGCGCTGGCCGATCCCGAAGCGCCGCTACCCCACCGTCATGCATCTGTGCCGCGAGTCGCGTCTCTTCGCCCTGGGCGCCATGGAGAAGGAGGTGAAGGAGAACTCATTCTTCTACTGCATCGGGCAGGATACGCGCCCCTTCATCCCCGAAATCGATACCTTTTGGTTCGACGACGACGACGACGGTGCGACCCTGCTCCGGCCCGCCGTCGTCCAGGGGCGCGGCGTCGTCGGCAGCCGGGTCCACACTATCCGGAACCTCGCCGTGTCGGCGGCGGTTGTCCAATCGAGCCGGCGGGTCGACTCCGAAGAAGATGATGGGACGAGGATAGTCTCGAACTGGGACTCGTACATGTTCCGCGGCATTGCGCGCTTCGAGAACCTGCGGCGCGTCGACGTCGTGTTTGGGCCCGTGCCGATGGAGACGCGATGCGATGGTTACAAGACGGATAGGGACTGCTGGGCGGCCGCGCCCCGGGAACAGGTCGGGGAACCGTACAACGGTCAGGTCATACTCACGGGGATGTACGAAGTGCCGGAGCTACGGCTGGTGGAAGAGACCCGGGGGTGGGGCTTCGAGACTACTGGGGCATCGGCGGACGAGGACCAGGACCGAGACCCAGGAGTCGTCAAGAAGATATTGGACAAGGTACGCGTCGACGTGTACGGAGGCTTTGAGAAGCGGGCCCGGTATCTGGCAAGATACCCGCCGCGGCGGCGCCAAGGGCAAGAGGATGCGACAACAGCGGCGCCGGGACAGGGACAGGGACAGGGACAGGGACAACAACAACAACGCGTCGCCGAGGTTGTCCACCGGGAGAAGGATCTGTCTGAAGTTACGTTCTACGCCGCACGCATGGTCGAGACGGCGAGGTTCCGGGGCCGGACGATTCGCAAGTCCTATCCTTCGGGGTACTTTTCTGAAGATGACAGTAACGACGAGTTCGAGTCGCTAAGCAGTCATGGGCTGGCGAGTACGAAAAAGCGTCTCGTCGTATAATTGCAGTTGATAGTTGGGCAGGCTGGTGGGCGCAAGGTGTGTTTGTGCCAGTGACTTCACCGCCGCGGTTTTCTAAACTAGACTACTTCATTCAGATCGGAGCGGAAACTTTCTATCAACTGTGCGCAGGTGGTGACAAACATCTGCTTACTATCTAATCTCTAACCTAGAGTCCGAGCATCGCCTATGTAGGTAGATACCTAGGTATATAACAAATTCTACTATAACTATGCAATAAACATCTGCTTTTAAGCAAAACACCCAGCTTAACCTTACCGCTTTAAAATCTCTCGCGGCATAAAACACCTGCTTTAAGCAAAGTATAAAAATTAGTTAGTAATTCTTTAATTACTAATTAACTATTTTAAAAATTATAAAACTACTAATTAAAATTTTATTTTTAAAAATTAATAGTTTACTAATTTACTAATTTACTAATTTACTAATTTACTAATTTACTAACTTACTAATTTACTAACTTACTAACTTACTAATTTACTAACTTACTAGCTTACTAGCTTACTAATTTACTAGCTTACTAGCTTAATAACTTAATAACTTAATAACTTAATAACTTAATAACTTAATAACTTAATAACTTAATAACTTAATAACTTAATGACTTAATAAAACCATAGTTGTTAATAAGCAATTCTTTATAAATACATTATGCCTTCGTTGCCATAGGATTGTAAGGACCGTCTCAACAGCCGCCCGTCAGGACTGGTTACCCTCTTGACCAGGCATCACTCTTCTTGTCGGGACTGTGTTACGCCCCTTCTGATGTCAGCCTTTGCGAGCGATAACTGGTCAGCAGGTGGCTAGTGCAGCCTAGCGTGACCAGTCCCAACCTAATAAGTATGGTGTGAGGAGGCTGCGCCGTGCTGCGCCTCCTGACCAGTCATCACATAGATACTGGTCAGCGTCCCTGATCCTTTTTGTTTTGCAGCTAGAAACCGGTCACTCAGCCCCTACCCAATACTAGTCAACGCAGTGCAACGATATAATTTTAACACCACATACCAGTATCCTTTTAGGTATCATAGCTACCATAGGTATGAATTTAATAGTAAAGGAACCATATATTCTAAGAAATCACACCAACCTTAAGTATACCTAAGTAACTCTAGTCTGGTAACCGCCAGCTATGCTTGGCCAGAGGTACGCTGCAGGTTGAGATAATCCGCATACATAAAGGTACCCAGCTTGCTGTAACAGCACTGCGCCCTCAGCCAGGGCAACAGTATATATAATTACCTAACCACTATCCGGCAGTCAGGAAAGGTACTAAAGGGCTCGCCTACCAGGGACCTCTCAGGACCTACAAGGCTGCCAGTACGGCGCGGATGATGTGGCCAATCACGAAAGCGGCAGCGCGCACCGCATCACAGGTATTACAGCAGGCAAGGGACTGTCAGGAGCCGGGACAAGATTTGCCAGTCGGTCTTCAGTCCTCTCTAGAGGGGAAGGAAAGTGTGGGGCGGAAAGGGTGAAAAACACAGGAAAACTCAAGTCATCAAGATAATGCTACCCACGTGATATTTACCCATTCATCAATCTGCTCGAAGGTTACGGGCAGGAAGCCGCCAAACTACCCGGGCCTGAACTACCCCACAATGGAGCATCGTCTGTCAATACGACCGTGCGGAGTGCAAACGGCAGTGACCACAGCGCCATGCAGATTGTTTACATCTCTACACGCTACCTTGTACATATCGCGCGAGGTCCGCGAGGAGGTACTGGGAACACAAGGCGGTCACAAGACCTCTAGACCAAGAGAGGCAGCATGCGCCGAAATGGAGCCGAAGCAACAAGTAGACGGGAACTGGTGGTGGTGTTCGGATGATATTTCCCCGGCGCCAATTCAAACCCAGTTCCCCAGATTTCCCCGCGGGCGGGACCCTTCTGTCATCATGCAGGTCTTGCAGATCAGCCCTGGACCAGAGACTATACCAATTCGGGTGATATTCTTGGAATGTCGAGATTCAAGTACTCGTGAGTCTTCTCTTGCGAAGCCCTCAGCGGAGACACTTTAAGTAGTCTGTGATGAGGTGAGGTAGAATTCTTCGGCGAAGTTGCTGCTGGCGAGAGTGTGCATTCGTTCATTAGTAGCAACGATACTCCTGTTTTGAGCGACAAACACTTTACGTCTGCTCGATATTCTCGCGGCCGAGATCAAGGATCTGTGTACTGTATGACCGTCTTTTGCGAATGATGAAACCCTGAGGAGATATGGTAGCTGCAGTGTGATCTACCCATGTGTTGAATGCAAGACGCACGCCAGTTTCATCAAGCATAGAGATCCGAACATTACCTCAAACGCCAGAACCGTCGTGCAAAGTACAACCCAGCCACTGGTCGATGTCTGAAAGTTTTCAGGACTGGCTCTCCACCCACTGCTCAATTCTCTCCAACAAATCTGCCTTCTTGCCAACGAGGCTCAGGCCTTTTTCGGAGCAGATGGCCTTGAGATCCACGACAGTCCTCTTGCTGAGCGTGTTGTTCATGATGGCCTCGCTCAGATCAGCGGCAGTGGTACCGCCAGTTGCAGCCGCCTTCTTCGGGGCGGTTTTGGTTCTCTTCTTGGGCCGATCATCGGCGTCCTCCTCCGCATCTCTCTTGATAGTCATCTCTTGCTTCACAAGCTCTGCCTCCTTTTCCAGCTCATCCTTGAAATCGGCCTGGTAGGCTCCGACTCGCTTGTTGATCTGCTTATATCGGGGCAAGGTGCTGTCTTCATGCTTGAAAGACAGATCTTCGTCCAAAGCCGTTTTCTGAAGAATATTGTAGTGATACTGCAGAGCTGGGTTCGGGTACTTGCCCGGGTCATACTTGTCCTTTGGCAGCTGCAGGTTCTGGACAATGGTTCGCATCTGAGTAGTTAGCTCATCCGAAGCGCGGATGACGGGTTTCTGCTTCAAAGGCTCGAGATCGCGCCTGTCGTCCACAAAGGGCAGCGGATAGAGCCACAAACCGGCAGGAAGGTAATTCGTCCCGGAATCCTCATCTGACGGTGTGCGCGAAGGCAGAATCGCAACTATCTGGGGAACGGCGTTCTTCCTGGCGATGTACCAGGCGATGGCCATCTTGTTGCTGTCGAGGAGCTTTTGCCAGAGTGCAGAGAACACCCGCGTCGAGCCCACGAATCCTGCCTCAGTAGGAAAGATGAATACTGATTTCTTGACGGCCGACCAGGGAGGGAGCATCGAACGCGGCTTGAACCCGATGATGCGCAGGCATTTCGGCCCAAAGTCCCTGATCTGCTCCAATTCACGAGGTGTGAAGTAGATCAGATCACCCCCAGTACCAAACTTGTAGGCCTTCTTCAGTTCAGCCTTCTCCACAGTCCGCATCGAACCTTCCTCAGTCTTGATTGTTTCACCCTGAACAAGCTGATCCTGTTTGCCGTCCTCGAGGTAGATGTAACAGCTCCTCTGGATGACCTGTCGATGCATGATGAGATAGCCATTGACCGAGATGGTCATATCTGGAGCAAGTTCGAAGGGCATGCTGGAGAAGTAGGCGCGCTTGGGTGTCTGCTTAGCTGTTATGCTCGAGATGAGTGACTGAAGGAGGGATATGCCGTCGCCAGACCTGACGGTCTTGATCTCGTCGGCCGAACCTCGGTCCGCAACCTGGAGTGGATCAAGGTAGATAATGTCCTGGCTGTGTGAGCTTTGGCCCGCTCCAGAACACCGACAAGGCTCGGGCTTACCGTATAGAATTTCTCGGGATCGAACTTGCGTCCTTCTCGGCTGATGGGAAACAACTCGATAGTGACCCCGAGATCAAACAAATCCTTAGCACGCACGGCCGCTTGATCCCGCGTCTTCTTGTTGCCACTGAAAGGATCATCGTTGTCGGTGACGATGAACAGCCGACGGGATCCGAAGTTTGGGGCACCGGTGGTGAAGATCTGATTTGCGCAAAACAATAAGTCGACCATTGGGGGATTGCCACCTGAGGCTTCCAGAACGCCGTCGGGATCCTCGCCTTTTTCTGCCAAGTTCTTCAGGGTTTTGACGACTTGGACTGAGGGAACGTCCAGCTCGGTGTGAAGGTAGCAGTGGGCGTATAGTGACTCGCCGCGAGCTCCACGGAACTTTGCCTTCTTTGTCCCGAATAATAGAATGCCCATCCTGTCCTTGGGTTGGGCAATGATGCGCTGCTGCATCATCAGACTTGCGCTCTTCAGCGCTGCCGTGACGGCGCTGTCCTTGTCCTTGGAATTATCATCTGAGGCTGTTTCCAGCATAGACTCGCTGACTTCGATGGCGAAGAGAACTGCATCTTTCTGACTCTTGTAATCCTGCGGAATAATGAGCATGGAAGGGGAGACTGTTTGGATTTTGAGCGTGGTTCTTACGTTCTCGCCAATCTCATCCTCGCCGTCCTCCTCATCGCGCCGTTCGTCTTCATCCCGGTTGTACGCCATCTCGACTACACGGTACAAGACACAGATATGAGCTTTCAGATCTGTATGGCAGCCGGAAAATTGAAGAAATTGGTCGAATGCGGAAGGGTCATTTCGTAAATAGCGTCGACTCGTTCTCACTGCACTCGCACTCCAGGCATCCGTCGCGTCTAGCCTATGAGGTTGACGCGCTTCTAGGCAGACGCCTCGGTGTGAGAAAGGTGCGAGGAAAGGCAGGAGTGGGGACCTCAGGATGCTTAGGTGGGGACCTTCGGCACCTATCCCTGCCCAGGCGTTGTTTCTACAGTGGGGTCCAGGTGTTCCCGTTTGGGACCGTGCAGCTGCTCTCAGGCCCTGCACCTGCAGCTGGAGCTCCCGAGGCCCGCTCCGAGGCGCTTTGATGACAACCCGTCATCAACTGCTGGCTCGACAGTAGCTCGGGATCTGCAAAGTCCCCGGCCGACCTCGAGATCGGGGAAACTTCTCCCAACGACAATATTCAGAACACTTTCAATTGGACTTCATCTCCCCCTTCCTCACCACCTGCATTCGACGTGAGACGTTGCCACCATTGTTTGTGTTCCTCAGAAGCTCGAGAAATATCGTCGCCATGGCTTTGCGACAGTCTGCGACAAGGCTCTCTAGGAGCATCTCGCGACAGGCGTCGTCCACATCGCCACTCTTCCTACCCAAGACCGCCGCCACCCAAGCAGCAAGATGTCTGGCCACAGTACACACGCCTCCGGTGACGCAGAACTCCGCTGGATCCAAAGGGCCAACAGCCATGGTCTTCCTCAATATGGGCGGGCCATCTACTGTGGATGAAGTGGGAGATTTCTTGAGCCGGCTCTTCGTACGTCATGCATTCGGTGCAGATGACTCTGCTCTCATTCAAGCTCTAATCAGCCCAATATGCTAGGCCGATGGCGATTTGATTCCTCTCGGGAGACTACAGAACTATATCGGGCCCCTCATCTCCAAACGTCGGACGCCGAAAATCCAAAAGCAATACGCTGAGATTGGTGGCGGCTCTCCCATCCGGAAGTGGTCCGAATACCAAAACGCCGAGATGTGCAAGCTCCTCGACGAGATACACCCAGAGACAGCACCACATAAACCATACGTTGCTTTCCGCTACGCGAATCCGCTGACCGAGGAGATGTACAACAAACTGTTCGAGGATGGCTTTGGCAACGGCAGGGGCGGTCGCGCTGTGGCATTCACACAATACCCCCAGTATTCATGCTCGACGACGGGCAGCTCGTTGAACGAGCTCTGGAAGTGGCGGCAGAGGCTGGAGAAGGACGGTGACAAGGGCGCGATACAATGGAGTTGCATTGACAGGTGGCCCGTACACCCAGGGCTGGTCGAGGCCTTTGCGAAGAACATCCAGGACAAGCTGATGGAGTACCCGCCTGAGAGGCGAGACAAGGTTGTGTTGCTGTACTCGGCGCACAGCCTGCCCATGTCTGTTGTGAACAGAGGTATGCCGCGTCACTGAGTAAATATGGAAAACTTCATGCGTGCTGACAGATTCAATAGGCGATCCATACCCTGCGGAAGTGGCAGCGACCGTCTATGCGGTGCAACAACGTCTTGGCTTTTCGAATCAATATCGGCTATGTTGGCAGTCACAGGTCGGTCCACAACCATGGCTGGGACCACAGACGGCCAGCTCGGTGGAGGAATTCGTGCACAAGGGCCAGAAGGATCTGATCCTGATCCCAATCGCATTCACGTCGGACCACATCGAGACGCTGTATGAGCTAGACAACGAGGTCATCGGCGACTCGGGCTCACCGGAGACGGTCAAGCGGGCAGAAAGTCTGAACGGCAGTCCCATATTCATCAAGGCGCTCGCGGACCTTGCCATCTCGCACCTGGACAGCGGCATCGCCTGTTCGAAGCAGATGGGGCTCCGCTGCCCCGGCTGCAAGAGCGAGAGGTGTCTCGAGTCGAAGAAGTTCTTTGCTGGCGAGGCCAGTGTCCCCGCGTGAATACGGCCGTATGCTTGTGTTATGTTTTATATACTGTTTGACTCAAAGGTGGGCCGGGAATATGTGAGGGCTTTCAAGGACAGGTCTCAGGAAGGGTTAAAAAAAAGGAATGATCTATAGACTGGGTCTATGATTATAGACAGCGTTGCGAATTCCCAAGCATTCTCTCCTTCACTTCAGACATGTTGACATGGCAAATGCATCTCAGCTTTATGAAAATAGCACGCAAGGCCGGTTCCCAAACTTGGGAGCACTTTGTCGCGGGCTCGGATGGCACCGCTAGCGCGGCAGATCGAACCCAGAGGCCAGAGTCACCTTTCGAGACTTGGCCAAGAACAACCGGGCCGTGTACCAGAGACGCTAGCCGAGCCGACTTGGCCGCATGGATACCCCTTTGAACCTTGGACAGCGGCTGGATGCTTATTCAAAGCAAGCCGAGTTTGTCACGGCCAGGAACCTGGATTGCGCGGCGATCTCGATCTATACGTGGCCTGGTAAGTGAAAAGCTAGACATGCAGCGCATACGGTGGACGTTTCAATATGCAGCGAACGGAAGATGTATAATAAAAAAAATTGGCCCTTGGAAAAGTCTACGGCGGGATGGTTACCTGACAAATGTGAGCCTGTCGGACGGGGAGGACATCCGTTGTGTTTGGGAAAGCTAAATCTGGAAAGTTTCGACTTGGTGTCTAGATCGAACTTCGTCTGTTGTTTTGGTAAACACGGTGGGGGATCGATGGGACATTTTGTTTGTGGTGGTGTTTGGGTCCGAGGAAGAGATGCTCCGAAAAGGGCTCTCTGGTAGTGGCTGACTGACCATCCCACGCAGGGCAGATCAGAAATGATGAATGAATGTCGTCAACCATGATGAATCATTCGGCGGTTGCGGGCTTCCTCTTCTCGAATCAGTGGGAACGGCCTAGCGCAATCCGACTGGCTGGGACGGGACGGGGCCATGTGCTGGCCGCGGCGGCGTGTGCTGGCCGGGCACAGGGCGGGCGCGGGGGGGGGGGGGGGCAAGCTGCTAAGCTCAAGCTGCAGAGGTGGTGTGGGGAGGAAGCGTCTGATAGGGGGACACAGAAGGCAGGTCCTGCTGATTGTTCCTGTGAGATTGCGTGGGACTGCATGAGAAGCTTGCCTTACCCGTCCGCCCTGGGCCACTGTTCCCTAAAGTCCGTGGCCGAGAGTCCGCGCTGACCGCAGTAACCGGTGACTTGGCCTTACTTACAAATGGTGACGGTGCACGTCATCATTGTCTCCCTTTTCGTGTCAGAATCGAGACAGGGTTTGGCATTTGCGTACAGAGAATGACCGGCACCGAGTTGTTTGTCTCATTCTCACGTTGCCATCCTGACATCTCCAGATGATCATTAGAATTGAGGAACCAAGAAGAAGGTGTGGTAAAGGCGTCCAGCAGAGTTACCGGAGGTTCCAGCGAGATCCTGACAGAAAATAAAGTGTTACTGCTTTGACCTTCCAAGGTTGTCGCTGCGCTCGAAGGTTGAAACTCAGAACGACAAGGTTGTACTCTGTACTAAAGTCCTGATCCCAATCCCAGTCCACGTTTCCCATGCGCCGTCTCAAAAGTCTCCATCGGAATTCGATCCGGGCGCTGGCACTTGACAACAGGTCCGCGCAGGCCCCACGGCTTATCTGATAGCCAGCATAGCTCTCGGATGCCAATTGCTGGTGCTCCCTGTGGACCTAAGCCGGTGGACTGATGAGACTTGGGAAACCTTGAAAACGTCGGCGCCATCCCGTTCCTCTTGTTGCGCGCGTGGCGTTGACTCGCTCGCGAACTCTGCCTGTTCCTCATCCCTCACCCCCCACCCTGATTTACTATCTACATACATAACCCCCGTGCTTCGTCTGAGGCTCATGTTTGTCCACTTGACACTCTGTTTTTCACCAGACCTGTGAGGACTCGAAGAGACAATGCTGTCATCCAACGTCGCAACAGCCAGCCCTCGGATATAAACCCCGGGCCTCCACGTCACCGCGACAACTCGCGGATGAAGTATCCGGTTCTCTGCATCAAGCTTATCAGTTTGCGCCAAGGCCGACACGGCGCTCGTCCGGATTTCTGATCAATTCGACTGTCAAAAGAATACCCGGAGTACCCTCCCCACGAAAGACCATTTCACGCGAACTCGTGTGAACAAAAGCACTTCAGGACGCTGTGAAACCGCCGAAAGACAGCCACGATGCCAGGGGCGAACAACCACGACACGCGGGCTGACGTGCCCAAAAGCTCCGAGGAGGACAGGTATTCCCTCTCCACCTCGCCGGGGGAGGGCGAGATCGACGAGAGCACAACAGGCATCCCCGACGAGACCACTGGACTGCTGGGTGCGGGCACCCGGAACCTGTACGACGCCACGGACTCGGATCGCGCAGCCGATGCGCCCTCTCGAAAGGACAGCTGGGTCGGCCACAAGGAGTACGAGCACCTACCGTGGCACAAGAGGCCCTCTGTACGTTCTTTGAACCGAGACCTCCCCCGACCTCACATGCATTGTTATCGAGCATGACTTGGTGCTGACATTGGTCTCATCCCCAGGTGTTTTGGCTGCTCCCGCCATATGCGCTCTTCACTCTGGCCTTTGGTGGGTCCATAGTGCCGAAGCTCAACCTGTACGTGGGCAGCGCTACTGCAAACTCACCAGGCGCAGGTGACATGTGTTGGCTGATGCATCGCGCTGTACAGGATCATCGACCTGGTGTGTCAGCGCTACTTTGCCGAGAAGTCCTTCGAGGACGGCCGCTTTGTCTTCGCCCCTGTCGTCTTGGGGGGCGACAACCCGCAGTGTAAGATCCCCGAGGTCCAGCAGGATGTTGCCGAGTTCATGCTCGTGCTCAACGTCGTGGTCGGCGTGCTGAGCGCCTACACGGCGCCCAAGATCGGTTCCCTGTCGGACCGCTACGGCCGCAAGAAGCTGCTCGCCTTCGCTTCCGCCGGAGGTGTCTTGGGGGAGTTCGTCACCATCTGCGCGGCCAAGTATCCCGATACGATTCACTACCGATGGCTGTTGTTGGGTGTCGTGTTTGACGGCCTGGCTGGTTCCTTCACGGCCGGCTCCGTGCTCAGCCACTCGTACACCAGCGACTGCACGCCCCCGTCGAAGCGCGGCGTGGCGATCGGGTATCTGCACTCATGTCTGTTCAGCGGGCTGGCGTTCGGCCCCCTCATCGCAGGGTACTTTGTGGAGTGGACCGGCTCGCTCCTGTCTGTCTTCTACGTGACGCTCGGCTGCCACGTCTTCTTCATCCTCTGCGTCGGCTTCATCATCCCCGAGTCCGTGTCGAGGCGGCGGCAGCTCCTCGCCCGCGAGAAGCACGTCAGGGACATGGCGGACCGCGACCAGCGCACGCGCAGCTGGGCGTCGGCCTACCTGGCCGCGGCCGACGGCACGAGCAACTGGTTCTGGTCCCTCTTCGCGACGCCCAAGTACGCCAACCTGATCGCCTCGCTGCGCTCCGCGAACCCCTTCGAGCCGCTCAAGGTGCTCGCGCCCAAGGGCCCCGACAACAAGCGCGTGCGGCGCAACCTCGTCCTGCTCGCCGTCACCGACATGGTGATCCTCGGCGCGGCCATGAGCTCGGGCCAGGTGACGCTCCTGTACAGCGAGTACATCTTCGGGTGGGGCAACCTCGAGACGTCGCGCTTCATCTCGCTCATCTCCATGGTGCGCGTCTTCATCCTGGTCGCCGTGTTCCCCGTCATCAACTACTTCTTCCGCATCCGCCCCGCGCAGCGCCGCCGGCGCACCTCGGGCGGCATCGCCGAGACCAACGCCGGCGCCGACGAGCTCGACCTGTGGATCCTGCGGTTCGCGATCCTGTCCGACGTGCTGGGCGTCGCCGGCTACATCTTTGCGCGCTCCGAGGCGCTGTTCGTCCTGAGCGGTGTCGTCACCGCCTTTGGCGGCATGGGCTCCGCCACCATCCAGAGCATGGTCTCGAAGCACGTCCCCGCCGAGAGGATAGGCTCGCTGCTCGGCGCCATCGGTCTCTTGCACGCCCTGTCCAGGATCATCGCGCCGGTGATCTTCAACGGCCTGTATGCGGCGACGGTCAAGACGTTTCCGCAGGCCGTGTTCGTTGCCATCACAGTCTTGTTCTGCGGCGTCTTCGTATTGTCGACGATGATGCGACCCCATGGTGAGTTGCCTTCTCACCTGTGATGCATGACATTGTATGTTTTGATTGCTGACCCCCATCTCAAAGTCTATATGAAGGAGCCTACCGAGTCCGAGGACACGCCTGCTCGACCGAGCCCCCATCGGGCCGACACCCTAGCGGACGACGAGGTCGTGCCACAGCTGTAGAGACGGGGTAGAGCGTAGCCCTGACGTACCAACTCGACGCAGTCACTACCGTTCCAGCCCTCACATCTTCGGTTTTCTTTTGTTTCCATGTTTGTGCAGATACAACTATACTATACCTACACCTAGCATGGTGGCTCTTAAAGTGTCAATTTTACGGCCAGACTGGTCCTCTGAAAATAGAATAGAAATGACCTCGAACGGCCACGGGAAGGCGTTACGTGTTGGGTCATTAGCAGATACCAACAGATGTACCAATACGCAAATTGATCTGAGCGCAATTTATGCTTCGACGCAATGGCAGCACTCTTCTGACATGCGTGACAGTGACAGATCAAGACGTGTTGTAGTAAGTCCAAGAGCACTAGAGGCACTTTCTTCACTGCCAATTAAGTAAGGGTGGAGCAGTACTTGCGTTCAATGGATATAATTATGAGTCTTTTGCCTCAGCAGGTGGAACTCGGCTCAGAAATGCATTGAACATAAATTCAATGCCCGTGCGTTGCTATACACAGTAGTGGCCCGGTGGTGACTCTGAATGACCTCAGGGGGCTTGTTAGCGGACCCTCGGGTGCTGTTTTAGGGCACCTGCAGCAGATCCACAGCAGCCGACAACCACTGTTCTTCAACCGCGATGTTAACAAGACAACCCTCCACTCATTTCAACTTGAGAGGATCCGACCCTTGAGAAGAATGCTCAAACGCCATTATAAGAGGATATTCCAACCGTCGGTCAATGAGATCATCAGATCCAACATGAGCACAGAGCAAGGAAAGGTCATGTTTGGGCCTTTTGAGGTGACCTCTCAGGTAAGAGAAAGCCAGCAAAGCCTCACAAACACGCCATCCGTCCCATCCCAACAAGTCATCGAGCCACAGCCCAGACCTCGTCACCGTTGCATTATTGCTCGATGCTTTCGTGCACTTTACATCATAGTATAAGGTCCTTTTCGAAGGATGCTTTGCGCCCATCTGACCTCCCTCGAAAATGATGGACTAACATGCCCAGCAGGTCTTCCTCACCACGCCACACTCGTTCGCCCTCGTCAACCTCAAGCCCCTCCTCCCGGGCCACGTCCTCGTCTGCCCGTTCCGGCCGCACAAGCGCCTGACAGACCTGTCGGCGCCCGAGGTGACGGACCTCTTCACCACCGTGCAGCGGGTCCAGCGCATGCTAGCGAGATACTACTTCAAGCCTCACCAACAACAACACCAACAACAAAAACCACCACCATCCTCGTCCTCATTTGTCTCATCCCCACCATCATCATCATTGTCATCCACAGCGGGAGCAGCAGCAGCAGCAGAGGACGTATCACTGCGCGGCTCCTTCAACATCGCCCTGCAGGACGGCCCCGGCGCCGGCCAGACCGTCTCCCACGTGCACGTGCACATCATCCCGCGGATCCGCGACGTCTCGTCCAAGCCGGACGACGGGTCCGCGGGCGACGAGCTGTACGAGCGGATGGCGGGCGAGGAGGGCAACGTCGGCGGCGCGCTGTGGGACCGCGGGGCGGCTGCTGCTGCTGCTGCTGCTGCTGCTGGCGGCGCGACAGGGTCCACGCGGCCGGAGCCCGGCGGGCGGTTTGACAGGATCGAGGACAGTGCGCGGCAGCCGCGGACGATGGAGGAGATGGACGCGGAGGCGGAGATCTTCAGGGGGGTGTTGAGGGAGATGGAGGCGGAGGAGGCGTGAAGAGCTGTGGCGGGTAGTTGTTGAGACACGGACATTCAGCCTGGACTAGGGCACCTTTTGAGCTACATTTCTTATTGTAACAGGACTGGCGTGGAAGATATACTTGGTATCATGCATGGCATCAATTCATGGGTGAGTGGACTAAGATATCCGGATATAAGTCTCCCATCGAAGGGAGTCATCCTCAACGCCGCCGAATCCTTTCTCCACCAAGGTATCCAAAGAGCAAGAATTGTATTTCGCGCGCAAGCCCGCTGAACCCCATATCAGTCCATCCCAGGTACAAAGTCCAAGCTGGGCATAGAACTGTCAAAATCCCACCCATCTCCCATATCCAGATCCGAGTCCTGCAATCCCTTGAACATGAAGACCTCTCCTCCGGGCTCAGCACCGGTCCCGGCGTTGTTGTTGTTATTGTTATTGTTATTGCTGCTACTGGGAGCGGTCGGGCTCAATCCCCAGCTCTCAAAGTTCTGCTGCCAGTTCACACCATCCTTGAGGAACCAATCCTTCCCATCGACCGTATACAACGCGCTCGGGGTCCTCTGGCGGGAGCTGCCCACCGACGGGCCACTGGTAGCCGGCTGCTGGACAGGGGCGTAGCCTTGGTAGTACCGCGGCAGAGCGGGCTGGCTGATCCCACTCATGGCCCATGAATTATTGGGTGCAAAAGACATGCTCGTGTTGGCTGTGTTGGGCGCCACCGTAGTGGATAGCTCCGGCGCCTGTATACCAGCCGGCGCTGTGGAGTCGAGGTTCGAAAGGAAATCAGACGGGATATTGGATGGCATATCTTGGCTCAGACCGTTTGTCGCTTGTTGGTCCATGTTGCTCGGAGGGCCGTGCTGCTCGCGTTTTTGTGGCTGCACGGGTGATTGGGGAAACGCCGGGGGGGAAGGTGTGAAAGATGGCGGCCTCAGCGTGTGCGGTGATGGCACATCTGCCGTGACCAGATGCCCGTACTTCTCGTCTGTCCGCTGCAGGACTGCGGCTGCCTCCTCGGGGAGCTCACATTTCCACTTCCTAGCGAGAACGCTGATGATGCTGAGGGTCCGTCTGGCGCAAAGCCAGTCCTCGGCTATCTCCTCGAGGTGCTTGACGCCGTGAATGATGTCGCGCTTTGCGGTCTTCTCTGGTAGATTGAGCAAGTGTATCGTGCAAGCCGAGTGAAGCATGTACACGGCGATGTTGCATATTTGCCGCAAGTTGTAGAGCTTCTTGTACAACCTCATCAGCTTCGAGATGAGCCCTGCGTTGGCCGTGCATATGCGTCGCGGTGAGACATGTGGCGGCAGCGGCGATGCCGAAGGGTTGTATTTGAGGAATGGACGGAAGAGATGGATATATTGTAGGTGGTAGAACATGCTGGGATGGGATTAGTTCCAGCATCGAGACCAAGGACGAGACATACGTACTGCATCAGGATCACGTTGGGTAACTGCCCCTCCTTGGGCTCGAACTCCGCAGGAAGGTCCTTGCGCCAGTCCTCAAGTTGCCGGTGCAACTCGCTGAGCTTCTTCAGCTCGACCGCCTTTCCCATGGACCTGCCGATGTGCTTCGGGTGATAAAAGAACAGTAAGAGGTCACTACTGATTTCGCAGAGCTTGGACAGTTGAAGACCGATGGCTCGAGTGCGAGCAGGCTGCCTCAACGATTGGTCGAAGCCGTTGTCCGTGTACGGCGCCCAATAATCGCCGTCCTCGTCGGGATATACTTCGTACTTCGATACGTTGTACGAGTTTACAGGTAATTGTGGCAGCCGGCCGAGATAGTTGCTCCAGGTCTTGTCGAAGAGGAAGCAGCCCCAAAACGTGATCTTGCGGGCATCAATTTCATCCTCATTCATCTGTTGATTGTCGCCAGTCATAACCCCCGAATCCAGATTCAGGCCAACATCTTGGGCCATGCGAAAGCTCATGCCGCTGTACACCCAGCCCCTGGCCTCCCGCCCACAGCCCGCCTCACGGACAGACATTAGAGCCAAGGCCTGAGTAGTGGTGAGCGACGGCATCGTGTATTCATCGTTGTCGAAGACGAGTCTTTTCGCCTCGGCAAAGAAGTGGTCTCCCTTTGTGCGACTGTCTCCGGGGACGCTGTATGCTTCCGGCAGGTCTGTGAAGTGGCATCCTAAGGCAAGCATGGCGTTGACAAGCGGAGACGAGCAGTACACTGACACCCTCGGCGCGTTGACCGGCTTGCCCTTGAGAAAGTCTTGCCAAAAGAGCTTCTTGGACAGCGTGGTGAAGAACGGATAGTGCCAGTTCCAGTACATGTTGAGGAGGTGTACAACCAGCTGCCTGTCTTTGGTGACTGCAGACCAGCTGGTGACGGGGTCTTCACCCGGTTGAGGGTCGAGTGCGCCTGGTTCCGTCGGCGTGTCGTTCTCATCCTGGTAAATGAGATGTGATGTCCCGCCGATATAACGGACCATCCCGTTCCTCATCCTCAACTCTCCCATCTTCCTTGCCAAGTCCCGCTCTCCTTCCACAGGCTGATCTGTAGCATTGGCTTCGCCGATGTCGCTGTCGCCGTCTGCATTGGCGGTCGACTCCTCCCTCAAGATGGCCTCGGCGACGACGTCGAGACTGTCGCAAGTGCGAATCCTTCTGACAATCTCAGGCACATCATCCTCGGCGGCGTTGAGAATAGCCTCGATAAGAATCTGCAGGGTCGAGTTCCGTGCCTTGTTGCTGTCGAGCTTCTCACGATACACCCCCTTCCGCCGATGATCCGAATTCGGATCGTACACGCACTCGGTCGAATACACACTCTTGCAAGCCGCGCAACTTGGCAAGGCTCCATCGCATTTTGACTTTCTCTTTCGACAGGCAACACAAGCCGTGCTGACGCATCGTCTCTTCTGGTTGGCCGGGTCGGCACGACTCCTTGACTTCTTCTTCGCCGGAGGTTGTTGAGGTGTCTCCGGGGGGATCAACTGATCCCCAGCGCCTTGGGACTGTGAGACTGGCTGAGGGCCCAAAGGGTCCATGCTTCCCAGGTCTCACGGCCAAGGGACTGCGTCCGGAATAAGAGATGCTGGGTCGCTCAGCCAATAGCGAAAGTGGGGTATCAAGGCCGCGGAGAAGCGCAAGATTAGCGAGGGATAGAGTTTCCGCGGAGCTGTCGCCCACGCCGGCCACCTGCAGGGGATGAAAATGTGCGACTTGACCGGAGTGAATGGTATGTATAAAGCACAGGCTCTGGTTCCCTCGAAAGTGTCTGGTCAATTCCCCTTCAAAATGCGACACGAGAAGACTGCGTGAGGCAAGCCCAGCGCGATCACCGGAGAGATTTCTAGGAGCGATCCAATCCGGGAGCGAGCCTGATTCCGAAATCAAATCACCAGCCAGGGCGGCAGTAGAAACGGCCAATAGCGGAAGCGTGTGCCGTAGATGGGACAGTAGCGTTCGGTCCGTTCAGTGCGTCAGTTGCTGGTTTCTTATGGACCGGACGTTGAGGACTCAGCTCTGGCAAAATAGAAAAGGGATATATGGTCAAAAGTCCAAGGTCGGAATGACCGGTCTGGGAAACACTGGGGGCTGATCGCGCAGGACACACCCCAAGATGAACACTGACCGAAGCGTCAGGGTTGTATGCCTGCAGCTGAGAACATCGACATGCCAGAGATAAGCATCGCTGCGCTGATTCACCGGCGCCAATAGCCTTGGCTTGTTGGAGTTGAACTTGGAGGCAATGGTTCCCCCAAGGTTCAGATAGGTTCAGGTAATGGCCAGAAACGGTATACGAGGGCGCTTCAATGTTTTCCAGCGGAAAGATACCATCTCAGGGTTAGGCGTGGAGGGATCTTGTTGGTCCCCGGGTGCTGGGGGAAGTCGTCGAAATGGTCCTCGCGGTGCAGTACCGGGGTCTGAATTACAAATCAACCCTTCCGTACTCCAGCCTCGTCCTGCGCAGTCAAAGATAGACAGATATTGTAGAGTCTTGGACACAGCACCACTATACCACCCAGATGTTCAATACGCAATGCGAGGAACAAGTCCCTGCGTCCTCAGTGTTTTGATACATTAGAGCAAAGCCTGCTGTCGTGCCAACGTGTAGGCGATGCTATGTGTGGGTTTGTAGGTGATGCTAAATTATATCGGCCTTCCTGTGAAGACGGGACTTGTGACTGCGTTACGTTCCGAGACGGAACGCTCGCCACTCGGTAAGATACCTTCTCCGGTGTCAAGCTTCCTCGGCGACGTCAAATCAATGGTTTCTGAGCTTCTTACTGGAACATCCCCCAACTGAGCCGCCTCTGTGGGTTTGACCTCGGGAGCCGGCTCATTATATAGACCGTTGGACGGCGCCTGCTCAGGATCCCTGCCTCGATCAGACGATGAGATTTGATCCTGAGGCTTCTTCTCGGCCTTCTTTTGCGACATGCGTGCACGAGAGATGAGATCGTTGAACGAGTTGCTGTGCTTGGCGGACCAACCTGCACCGTCGAAGTGCTTGTCCTTGATCTGAACACCCAGATTGGTCGAGATGGACGTGGTTGGGGCGTTGCCACCCTGCGTGCGCTCCCATGTGTCCAGATCCTGTAATAACGCTCGTTTCGTCTTCGGCCGTGACGAGTCGCAATTCGCATTCCAGATCATGACCCATTCTCTATGTCGCTTTTCCATGAGCAGTCGGGAGCCCCAGGTTGGTATCCCGATATCTGCAAGCTTCTTTCTCAACTTGGTGTCGTTCAGCAAGGAGTAATTCGTCGACGGCAGTCGTTCGTGTGTCGCAGCTGGAGGTGTGCCAGAGGATCGCCCTGACGACATTACGAATGTCTTGGGCTTTGATGAGTTTGGTTGAGGCTGTGGCTCTCCAGGACAATCGGTGTCAATATGCTTGTCCACCTTCTCGGCCTTCATCCTCCACAGGCAGATTGGACATGCCACTAAGCCATCATCTGTAGGACACGAGTTATCAGACAAGCCTCTGAGTCTAGCCACTCGCCGCTTGGGCGGAAGCTCACCAGGTATATATTGTTCCACTTCCTCAGCATCGGGCACGTCCGCCTCTTGTTCCATCATAGCTGCCGTGGTCGCTGCCGCTCTTGCACTGCTTGAACGAGTAGATATCCTAGTCCTCTTGCTCGTGAGGTCGCCGTCGATCGGCTCTTCGTTTGCTTTCCTTTTGGCTGTCGCAGACGGGTTCGCGACGTCGGCGGTGGGTGGGTGGCGTGCAAGTTCAAGCATGGCATCTCTCGAGTTCACGAAAGCTTCCACGGCCTCCCTGATGGCCCAGTTGCCTCTTAACTTCGATTCCTGGTCTGTCGCACGGCAGAGCGGACACTTGCCGTCGGTGTTGAGTGCCCTTCGAATGCAGAGCGAGCAGAAAGTATGAGAGCAAGATGTGATGACGGGAGAGTTGAAGAAGTCCTTGCAGACGTGACATCGCAATGACTGCTCAACCTGCATGAGACTGGACAGAGGAGTCTCCAGCCAATCTGTCGGATCCGAGACATCGTAGCCGTCGTCTTTGGAGACCGGACCCGCGCCACGGCGGGCCATCATCGTAATGTGACGCCGACAATCTTCCTCTGAAAATGAAGCGGAGGGAAGACAAAGAGACGTAGCAGATGCGAGTACGGTTCCGACGGGACGAAAAGTTGGTGAATGGCTCAAAGGCCTGGGGGCGACCCGGGAGTCTTGAACCGTGGGCCGTTGTTGAAAGGATGTTAATGCAGGCCCGGAAGGAGACGCGAAGCGCGTCATTAATTTTTGGGGCAACCGCAGCGCAGCGCGTCAGGTACTTACTGCAAGTACTTTACAGGCGGGCGGCCCCACCACGCGCCTCCCAACGGCAGGCGCACCGCGGTGCGTGTCAGCCATACCTCCTTCTTTCATGTTCAACGTTCGCCATGCGATTTTCGATGACAGCCTGAATATGCACATTGTGCTTTTCAGTTTCTTGACGCCGTGCATCCGAAGACATTGAGCTCTGGGCTTTCACAATGGAGGATCACAAGAAGTACCTTGCTGAGCAGATCCTCTCGGAGGACAAAATTGTGAGAACACGCCCCCTCTTCGTTGACTTGTGAACATACGCTGACCTTTCCTTAGATCACCTACCGATCTTTGAGCCGGGCACTGAAGATCAATGTCAATGTCGCCAAACAGTAAGTCCACATGAGACCAGAATCATGGCACTGCAGCTCACTCGACTTCAGGAGGCTCTACGACTTTCATGGCTGTCAGAATAAAAAAACATCCGGGTCTGTTCACGCAACATACATGATCTATGGCACCAAGAAGGCTCATCAGACGAACGGCCGATCGCAGAACGACGAGGACATCGAAATGACTAGTTCTCCTCCAGAGCCCACGTCGATGGTCGAGGATGTCCCTGTGACCACATTATCTCTTGTTGCAGAAGAGAGCCTCAAAAGTGCGTTGTATTTCCACTTCCAACGGCTAGGAGCTTTTGCGTTGACTCGATTTTACAGAAGCTCTTTCGGAGTATGAGCAAGTCACAGCCATTCATGTCTACAGCCTGGGGCCCCATCCAGTCAAGGTTTGTGCGTTCCGTACAGTCGTCTTTCCACAAATCCTGCTGAACATAGGATCAGGACCTTCAACTTCTCGCGGACGTCTCCAAACCGATCATTGACACGACACCCCAAGACGACTCTACTGAAAATGCCAAAGCCCTGGGGCCGATTCATAATCCCTACGTCCGACGAAGGCAGCGCCATGCAGCAGGCCCGAGATCAGCGGCGCCTACCTCAAAGCCTGTGCAGACCAAAGGGGTTCCTGCGAAGCGCGTCCCGTCCACCAAGGTCAAGGAGGAATCCAAGCCAGATTCAAAACCCTCGTCCAAGGAATCGACGCCAGTGCCATCGGGCACCAAGAAGCCCCCAACAAAGCGTGGCGCATCCGGTGGTATCATGCAGTCTTTTGCCAAGGCCTCGTCAAAGCCGAAGAAGGCAGGAACGTCTCAGCCAACGCCCATTGCAGCGGACCAGTCGAGCGTTCCAGCCCTCTCAGATGACGGAGAAGACGACTCCGTGGCGATGCCCGAGCCCAAGAGGGAGAGCGATGCAGTACGGAAGAGCAGGAAGGACCGACAGGAAGAGCTGAAGCAGATGATGGAAGAGAGCAGTGAAGATGAAGATCCTGAGAAAGAGGACACCCCTATGGAAGAACCCGAAGAAGAGCCACCAGCGCCGGAACCCGAGAAGCACGAGGATACCGAGCCGGCCGAGGTCGTTGCTAGCACCGGCGACGGTAGACGGCGCGGAAAGAGACGTGTGATGAAGAAAAAGACGGTCATGGATGACCAAGGGTATCTAGGTAAGTCACATTGTCTTTGAAGGAGGGAGTGCTGCCTACTAATGCCTACCAGTCACCGTGCAAGAACCCGGCTGGGAGTCCTTCTCGGAGGATGAGCCATCCGCGGCCCCGAAGAAGAAGGTGGAGGCTGCGGCACAACCTGCGAAGGCGAAGAAGCCGGCACCAAAAGGACAGGGCAGTATCATGTCTTTTTTCGGCAAGAAATAGAAGCTGCGAGCACGGGTAGACATTATCCTACAAAGTACCCGTCAAGCACCAATAACCTGCCAGAAGCCGATGCAATGGCCAGGTGAGACACCACAGACAGTACACAAGTGAGCAAAGGAAATGCATCAAATGAAAAGCGCATCAGATCCGATCGTCTTGCACGGTAGCAACAGGTGACCATGGGCATCTCGGTGAAGTGCATTGAATACTCGGTACACCCAGTGTCCAAGCACCTGTTTTGTACCCCGTAGTGAGGACTGTTGGTGGGACTGTCACGGCATTGACCCCTGTCTCTGGTGCTAATTTAGCGGGGCCCTTGAGGGTTCGACAGGGCTTGGAGTCCCGGGGCCGCGGGGTACCGTAAGGCTGAGTGCAATGTGTCGACGTTGCCTGACACACGACCTTTGATCGACCTGATCGCCTCTCCCGAGTCCACTTCTACGTAACACATCGACCCTCGCATCGCTCGGCCACACTCCACCCCTGTTGGTTATCCTCTTTGCTTGTTGCCAACTCCATACGATGAAGCAGTAACGGACTCCACTTCTGGCAGTCGACATCGGGATCGGAGGACGAAAAGACTCGCTTCCCTTCTTATCCAGCTTCACGCCGCGCCGGCTTCTTTTTCCTACCTGTCCTCCGAGGACCATCTCGAGCACTCGTCGCGAGTCGCGTTCCTGATTCCCTATCGCCTCTCTCGCGACCGCATACACTCCTTCAACCATGGGTCGGCTACACTCAGCATTGCGCACTGTTATCTTGCTTCAGCTCGGCTTCAGCCCAGCCCAGCCAGGAAACGCACAAGAGAAGCCCTTGACCGGGAACGACGAGGTGGACTGGGCCACTGCGTGCCCCGACTACTCGAGATACTCAAAACACCCGCATGATCCCATCAGCGAAGGGCCCTTGGCCTTGCCCTTCCAACGACCACACGTAAAGTGCCGGACGTTCCACTCCGACGCCGTCGAGAAGGTCATCGAGGACGTCACGTCGCGCATGAAGCACCCTGACCTCGCACGTCTCTTTGAGAATGCTTTCCCCTCGACGACGGACACCACTGTCAAATTCCACACTGATGGAACCAAAAAATTCAAGAAGAAAGACTACGGGCGTAGTGTCCTGGACAATGGCGCATGGGAGGGACCACAATCTTTCATTGTGACGGGGGACATCACCGCGGAATGGCTGAGGGACAGTTGCAATCAACTCTCTCCGTACATGCCTCTCGCAAAGAAGGACAAGGCCATCTTCGACTTGATCCTGGGCGCCGTCAATACGCAAGCTGAATACGTGATTCAATCGCCGTATTGCAACGCCTTCCAGCCGCCCCCTATCTCTGGACTCAAGGTCTCGTTCAACGGCCAAGACGACTACGTCCACCCAGCATATGAACCAACTGTCGTTTTTGAATGCAAATACGAACTCGACTCCTTGGGTCATTTTTTGGCCCTGACCAACGACTTCTACGAAGCCACCGGCTCCCTAGACTTTGTCAATGCGCGCTGGCTTCTCGCGTTGGACACGCTGCTGCAGGTCTTGGACCAACAGAGCGCGCCCACCTTCAACCCCGAGACCGGACGCTACCAGCAGAATCACTACACATTCAAGCGGCAGACATGGACGGGCACCGAGACGCTGAACCTGGACGGAGTTGGAAACCCTCTGAACAATGGAACGGGTCTTGTCCGCAGCGCTTTCAGGCCCAGCGATGATGCGACCATATTAGGCTTCTTCATTCCGGCGAATGCTATGATGGCTGCGGAGTTGAAGAGGACGGCTGCTGCTCTGAAGGCAGCCAGTCAGGAGACCCTGGCTGAAAAGGTGGACCGGTGGAGTAAGACGATCACAGATGGTATCTGGGAACACGGCGTGGTACAACACGCAAAGTTTGGGCCCGTCTTTGCATACGAAGTGGACGGCTATGGATCATCAATCCTCATGGATGATGCCAATTATCCGAGCCTGCTGGCTTTGCCGCTGATGGGCTTTGTGCCGCCAACTGATATTGTCTACCAGAATACTCGAAGAATGTTGCTGAATCGAACTTCGAACCCATACTATCTGGTGGGGAAAGACTTTCAGGGCATCGGCGGTAGGCTGGAGACGTTCCCAATTCTAATCAGAGTAAGCCACTGACTTAGGACAGGTCCACACATTGGTCTCAGGAACGCCTGGCCCATGAGCTTGCTCATTCAAGCGCAGACCAGCGACGATGAGGATGAGATCAAGGGGTGTCTCGACTATGTCCTAAATTCTGCCAGACTTGGCCTGATTCACGAGAGCATTGATGTAAATACACGGACCTCCTATACCAGTAAGCCAAGCCAACTTGTGCTCGAGGAGTCGGACATCATCACAAGCTGACACGGCATCTTTCTTATCCAGGAAGCTGGTTTGCATGGGCGAATGGTGTTTTCGCCGAGACAATTTTGGACCTGGCGAAACGAAAGCCGCATCTGATCTTCAAGGACCCGACGCCCTATGAGATATAGATTGAGTACGAGCCGATGGACATGGTCGAGATCTGCTAATCCGCCAGCTACCACGTCAATATTTTAGACGCCAGCTCATCTGGATACCTACCTAAGCATTGGCTCTTTATCATGCATTAGAGAATCATAAGGAAAATTTCCAAAACAGTATGACATTCTAGGGCCAATCGCCTAGAGTGCGTAAGCCCTTCCTTACAACGGATCAGTGCCATTCCCAGATGGCTTTTCCCACAGGCACCAGGAACAGTATTCCTGAAGATTTCGGGGGAAAAGAACCTATCTGCGCCGGGGGAAATCAACTTTCCCTGCCTGCAAATGCGTTGCAAAGAGACAGTCTAATGCACGGCGGGTCCGTCGGAATTTAAGCGATAACGAGAACGACATCGAGCAATGCGACCCGCTGCTAAGCCTTTGCAACGTACCATGTAAGCCCACCCGTCCGCAGCGTAGGATGCCACGTTTTCGACCCTGCTGATCTGCATTATATTGTATAGATTCGGTTACATAGCGCGAGCATTGTCTGATCCTTCGGACATCCTATCCGTTTGTCAGGAGGGAGCGCAGCTCGTTCTCGCACCGTCCATTGTGCTGAAAGTCAAAGACGATTGCATGCCCTGGATTCTGTGATCATGTCGCATAAGAGGCCACGGGGCCCCCAGGCCCTGAGCTTAGACTTCAATATGCGATCAGTATCCCATCTCTCCGTGAGACTGTCGCCTTTGCAAGACTTGCGCTAGCAGTACAGTCTCGTCACCTTGCCTTGAAACCATGGCCTTCCGCGATCACCGCCAGCCAGAGCATGGCGTAGTCGGCAAACTATTCCAAGGCCTTGCCGCCGGAGTCGGCCTGGCCTCGGAGAGTATCCAGCATCAGAAGGAAAAGAAGCGACAGAAGAAATTGCAGACCGACGAGGTAGTCGAGGGAGAATCATCAAACCGAGACATGGCACAGAATGGCCAGGAAAACGGGGACGAGGTACCATCGCGAGCATCTGACGAAGCGCTATGGCAGCTCGATGATGTGCAGGCTGAGCTCGCCGCCGAGGTTCCTCCTACGGGGCATCAAACAGATCAAGCTGGTCGGTCGCCTAACACAAACACGACTGCAGTAGACGAGTCGGCACTCGCCACCAACTTCATGTGCGAACACCCTTTGCCGCCTCCATCGGCTACCGCAGTGCCGAGACGCCTCGAGCTGCCAGTCGTCCTCACCCAGCGCCGGCCCAAAGCCCGGGCCAGGGGCTTCGTTCGCGCTTACTCGCCCGTCCTCGAAGACGTCGGGATCGACCAGCCTACTTTCCTGGACTTCGTCGACAAGCTGAACAAGGCGGTCGAGCCCAACCCCTGGATCCAGGCTATCAACCTGGCGACCCTCGCGATGCAGCACGTGCCCGAGCCCATCACCCTCGCCGTGTCGATAGCCGCAAAAATGGTCGCCGACGCCGCGTCCTCGGCGCACAGCCGGACCAAGACGAATGGGTTCTTGGACAAGATCAACGAGGACTTCTTCAAGCCTCGCGGGCTCGTGGCGGTCCTCATGACGTGGAGACCGAGTGATCCCTCCGTACTTACGGACGTCGACTTCAACCTCGGCTCGAAGATAGCTAAGGCCTCGTCCCCAGGGCCACAGGGCTCCTTCGGCAAGCTCAAGCACCGCATGCAGTCGTCCTCGGGCGCCAGCAGCTTCGAGTTCCCCGAGACGGCGCCGCTCATCTTCCCGGCCCTCGATGGGCTGGTCGCCTCGACCTCGGGGAGTCCCGAGGCGGAAGCCGAGAAGCAGAACGCCCTCAGGCGCGGCGGCGCGTTTGTGAACGACTACCTGGACCGGCGCGCCGTGGCCCACTGGGCGGGCGACAACCCGGAGAGCCGCATGGCCAGCGCACAGCCGAAGCCGAAATTCCGCTCGAGGTACGCGGACCCGACGCATCCCGCCAGCAGCGGCGACCCTCTTGCTTTCGTGACTGGGGGCAAGTTGTCGGCCGGCTCGCTGCGTGGCGGGCTCGGCCCTGGTGGACCCACCAATCGCGGCGGCTTAGGGCGTGACTTGATGTCGGATGGCCAAATGGGATTCTTGGGGTCCAGAGGAATTGGCGCAGGGAGGGCAGACCGCGGATCGATCTTGGGCAGTCGGGCGGTGATCCTACGAGCTCGCAGCTTCGGTCGTGGGGCCGAGAGTCCCGGCCGCGGAGCTGAGCCTGGCGCTTATGGACTGTCTAATCCGCCGGCGCTGCACGCGCCCCATGGCGGCCAGTCTGATGGACGAAACGACACAAATGGACGTCATGTCGAAGGTGCAAGACACGCACAGCAGCAGGTGACTATGGGGCGCGGCATTGGAGGAGGCGGGCTAGCTGGCACTGGTCTTGGGCCGATTTCGCTGGTTGGAGGTGTTAAGAAGCTATTGCAGAGTGTGAGTGCAGCATCCCCTTTGCTACTCCCATCGGAGCCAGGGTACCTGGAATATGGCTAACGCTCTTGTAGGAGGTCTTATATCTAATGATTGTGAATCGGCCTACTGAGGAGGAGGTTGCCCAGGCCATGGCGCACTTTCAAGGCGATGGAGGCCATCACTAGCCTTTCAGCAGAGCTTGCAAGTATGGGGGTAGAGTCAGTCTTGATGGAAATAGATGTTGCTTCGACGTCTGAATAAGGCAAGACAAGCATCATACCCCGGCTTGGAAAGGTGGACCGCATCAGACGGACCGACTTGAACTCACTATCAAGCGAGTAAGTCTTCCATATCTAAGCCACAAACGGCATGCCCGGTTCAAGAATTTCATGAATAGATTTTGTTATAGAGCAGATGAAGGGACACACCTCCATCTCCACTCTGCCCATGCTATTTTCCAGTCAACATATCGTTCCCTCGTGCTGAACCTGTCAGCCCTGGAGAC
Source organism: Dendrostoma leiphaemia (assembly GCA_026120015.1). Taxonomy (NCBI): domain Eukaryota; kingdom Fungi; phylum Ascomycota; class Sordariomycetes; order Diaporthales; family Erythrogloeaceae; genus Dendrostoma; species Dendrostoma leiphaemia. The sequence continues at coordinate 16,338 of JALRMF010000312.1, read as the reverse complement.
CGGGCGCCGTATGAGCTGGGAGTTCAGGCTCCAGCCCAATTTCGTATGCATAATGACCGAGCTCAGAGCTGAGGCGTCGGGGCAGCGGAAACTCGACAACAGTCCTCGAGGAAGTTGTCCGTGTTCCACTATTTTCCAAATTGACAAGCAATTGTGGTGAGGGGCGCCGACGGACGAACCGTACGTCCGAGGGACGTTCTGCCGAAGCTTACCTGTCACTGTCAGTCCGCAGTCTGCACCGCCAAGAGCAATCTAGTCCCTCCACAACAGTAGGCAATCCAGTTCGCCATGGCGATGGGGAGGTCTGCGCGTCGCTCGGTTTTTTTACAGAGTAGACATTCGTGAGGGCCCCACATTGTCGAAGATAGGGGTCCCACTGGTCCACGGGGCTGGTGCTTGTACGCGTAGGCCCCGGTCGGTCCCAAGGTCCACTTCACAAGGCACGTCGTACACGATATAATAAGGAGACTGGTTTTTGGTTTTCCGGGCCGCGGCCGCTGAATCTCCTTGGTTTGATCTGTACCGCTCGGATATTGAACAGGTCGGTATCTATCTACTTATTTTTATATGATCGGTCTATCAACTCAAAATGCCAGAAGTTGCACCACCTCAAAAACAACAGCCCATGGAGGCTCCTGCCTCTGGGCCCATTATAGACCGTCAGCCTGTAAGTACGAGTGTATGAAGTCTTGCAGCCGGTCGAATTCGAGACCAGTGACTGATCGCCCGCGCTTCCAGACCGCTGAGGCCCCAATGACGATGAGCATGCGCGGCGGCGACGGCGAGGAGTGCGACTGCTGTTGCCTGTGCTGCGACTTCAGCTGTGGCGACGACGACGAGAGGCCACCAGAGGGCCCCGGTGGAGGTTTCGGCGGACCTGGGGGGCCTGGCGGTCCAGGTGGTCCTCCTGGTCCTCCAGGACCTCCTGGGCCACCTGGATACTAGACGATTCACGAATCACGACATGGTCTTGTCGGTTGAGGCAGACCTACGAGTGGGTTTCTAAATCGGAAACTTGCATGGTTCTGCCTTGAGAGAGGCATTTGGACCCAAATGTGGAGGCGATGAAGTTGGATCGGTCTCCGCTGTGTCCTGCGCAAAAGGGAAGAGCTTTAAGAAATATCGTTAATGAGGCATCAATAACAGCGTGAGGGCGGTCTCATGTCAATGCACAAGATGCAAAGTCATGGGGACCCAAGAGTCGTGGCAGAAAATGTTACTGGATAAAGTGGCTTGTCCCGAGGTCGGTTGATAGCCTGCGGACCAAGTTCCAGCGAGGGCATTCAGACACTGAATGACGCTCCTCTTTCTGGGTGAAGGCATCGGGCAACTTCCAAATGTAGACTCTATAACAGCTACTGCGCGATACATTCCTCGTTTTCTCAAACACTGTTTACAATTTTGTGTAATGTATGTTTTAATTAGTCTCTGCAAAGACCACTTATCTTCAAAGACTACCTAGGTATTTGTCCTCGAAGACCAGTGGCTCTTGAGTTTCATAGATCCCCACCTCGTTCCCAAGTTGATTCAAATACAGCTCAGCGCGGGTGAAACACAGAAGTATGTCTGAGACTCATTGCTGTTCACTGGTGATGCCGTTGCTAGGATGGTTTGGCCCTGAACATAGTAGTCAGTGAGCACCCATACTTGTGGAAATGTCCCGGGCAACTGCTTATTATACCCATGAGAAATACCACCAGACACAAGGCGAGCAAGGCCAGATGTGAGCTGCTGGTCTTCTCTGAAGGTTCGGCGTCAGGCATTGGGGCGGACCGCGAGCTTGCATTGGCCGCGGTGTCTATAATCCCGCCGTCAACTTGTTGCTCTGCTTTGGCCAATTCTATGTGGTAATAGGTTTAGAAAGGATTATTTGTAACTTGGAGATCAATAACGGGCGAAATGTCATGTAAAGAAGTGAACAGATAACCCCAGAGCAAAGAATAGATGGTACAGAATAAAACTTGTAAATACCCTGAGCTATACAAGCACACACAAGTCTGCACCGTACACATGCATACACAATAGACATATATACACAAATACCTAGTTGTACACACAGAGAGAAAGAGAAGCGGTAGAGACATACAACAAGGGGGAAAAACACAATCGAATATTAATGTTTGAAAATGAAGTTTTAAACAACCTAGGTATGGCCAAAAGTTAAAGCAGATAGATTCGCCGGGTATAAAATAACATTTTGCCTTGTATCATTTGTTTTGCCCCCTGAATTCCCATTTTCATACGAAAAATCCAGAATTGTGAAGAAAGGGTAAGGTAAAAAACATGGATTTCATCAAACTCAGCAATACCTACTTAGGTAGTCCTTAAGTACGGCTTGTGTCAATTCCCGCCCGGGCAAGACGAGGCCCAATTGGGGAAATTACACTGCGGGTTTTTCTTAAAAAGTATGTAGTTTGATCCGTCTATCATTCTCAGCCCTGGAGCATATGATGTTTGCATCTGAGAGTCCGAGGGGCCAAGGAGTCGCACAGTATGGGCACTTCAAGTATGTACCTACTGGACTTTGTGCGGACTGGAGCACTCGGGCCACCAATGAAATGGCCGTGATTTACATAAGTTGGAAGCTTCAAGCCAACCTCCGCACCGTACCTTGCAATAGTAAACCAAAGGCCCTGTCGGTGATGCGTGCAGGTAGATCGTGCAGCTGCGGTTCCGTAGCAGCCAACGTTTGCAGACCAACGGGGACTTTGAGTCACAGGCCGGAGTGAGTGTACCCACGAACCACTTTAATTTTCAAGATTTCAGAAAGGTGTGTAAGCATCGAATGCTTAACATCTCATGACTCTCCACATAATGCGTCTTCCCTCCGTCCGGATCCAAGACTCACAGCTTGAAAACATCACAATTGTCTGTCACCTGGGCAGACATTCCCGTCTTGTGTGAAAATCTGCCTCTGATCAATATGGCTTTCTATGACATCGCTGTTATAGGCGGAGGGCCCGCTGGTCTCACAGCTGCCGCGACACTGGCTCGCCAGCTCCACACTGGGGTTGTCTTCGACTCGAAGAAGTATCGAAACGAACGAGCCACCAGCATGCACATGGTTCCCGGGCTCGAGGGCAAAGACCCGGCAGAGTTTCGTCAGGAGTCTAGAGAGGCAATCCTCGCCAAATACTCCACCATCGAGTTCCAGGATGTGCAAGTCGACAGGATCAAAAAGAAGAACGACTCCAACTTCTCCCTCGTGGACTCAAACGGCAAGAAATGGAGCTTCCGGAAGGTGCTGCTCGCTGTTGGCTCGTCCGACGTCTTCCCGCCCATCAAGGGCTACGACTCACTCTGGGGGATCCGAATCTTCCACTGCCTGTTTTGCAAGGGCTACGAGGACAAAGGGGCAGCGTCGGCAGGCGTCCTTGCTGTAGTGTCCCAGTCCCTCCCTACCGAGATGCTGGTGGTCCTGGCCGTCCACGCTGCTGAAAGTGAGTTTGGACCGAGCTCCAGCAAGCTTCTTTTGAGATGTGCCATGAATAGACTGTCTAATTCGGATCAGATGCATCCCAGCTGAGCGAGAGTGTCACGTTCTACACGCACGGCAACAAGGCACTGGCGGCCGGGCTCAACGCTGCCATCAGCACGAGCAAGAAGGGCACGTGGACTGTTGAGCCGCGAGCCATCACGTCTCTGTCCGAGGCCGGGGGGGAGTCCGTGGAGGTAGAGTTCAAGGACGGGTCGAGCAAGACGGAGAAGTTTCTCGTCAACCAGCCGCTGGCCGTGCCCGTTGGACCGTTTGTCCAGCAGCTCGGCATCGCCACGAGCTCCCTGGGTGACATCCAAGCCGAACCGCCGTTCCATCAGACCAACGTACGTGGGGTGTTTGCTGCGGGAGACTGCATAACTCCTTTCAAGGTCATTCCAGGCGCGATCTCGAGCGGGTGCAACGCCGCCGTGGGAGCATCCACGCAGCTCCAGGCCGAGAAGCATGGTTTCCCGTCTCTGGTGTAGATGGTCAAAAGCGTGCATCAGCAGGAAAAGGCCGCCATGTAGCCGCTCTATGAATCATAAATCAACGTCATTCCAATTGTGTTCTCAATACTAGTCATTGGTTCCGCTTCGGCTGTTCCTGACGGCCGTGTTCATTCGAGGAGGTGCGTGGTTATAGGCTGTAGGTATCAACCTGTTACCTGCGTCGAGTGACGTCCAGATGTCTTCATCAAGCGCCCGCCAAGCTCTCCCCGGCGTCGACTGGCGGCTAATTAGAACAGCAAGGGCCTTCACATCATACTGTGGCTCAGCCCCCAAGTAAATACTCGATTTGCAGGGATTCTCACTAGCATCAACGTGGACGAGAGCCCGACAGAGCCGATGTCGATGGAAGGGAGCCACGCGCTTAATTTTGACCCAGGAGTTGCCAACTTCACTTGTCGACTGTGACTTGAGTCCTTGTCCGAGACCACCTCCTCAGAGCCATGAATTCTGTCGTGCTTCGGCTTGGGAGGATCTCTCCAAAACCCAAGTAATAAGTTTGACCCTCGCCCCATTTCCAGCATGGAAGACGACGCTGGCAGCCATTCGGACTGGAAGTTTCACCCACGCAGGGGTGAGTGTGAGGGCCTCGAGAAGTATGAGCCCGGTGGATGTCATCCTGTCCACCTGCACGACAGATGTGATGGCAACCGCTGCAGAGTAGTTCACAAGCTCGGGGTCTGGCGGATTTTCGACTGCATGGCTGGCACGGGATCTTGAAGATACCTAAGCGATGGGTTGGCCTGAAGCTCATCGTCGCATCTGAAGTTTCAACTTACGAGGCCCGCTCATCTGCGATACTTGGAGATGCTATTTTGGTCAAGTCTGATTTCAAACTTGGCACCGAGCGTCGATTCTGGCTCCATGGTCCCAATGCGCGCCACCTTTGTCTTGTTATGCCCGTTATAGGCCCTGATGTTGCCAAACTCTCTACGGGCATCTATGTTAGAATCACGCCGACTTTTGCGGTTGATCTATCTTATCAAGCGGCTCAGGCTATGGCGGTCCTTCACCCAAACGAGAGATGCCACGGTGGTATGTTCTCCTCCGTTCGTGTCTTTTACGAGCATCCATGGGGTTGACCCGATTGCAGATTTCACAGTCAACAATATCGCTCTGAGTATATCGGCAGACATACAGTCATATGATATTGACAAAATTCCCCAAGTCTTCGGGCAACCCGAGACTGGACCAGTCTTACCGTACTCCGATGACGAACAATTACCAGGGCCCCACGCGCCACGGTATGTGGTTGAGCCTATAAATTCTTTGCGGCATCCACAAAGCTGCTAACGACACAAATTCGTATTCTTGATTTCGACCAAGGTTTCTGTTCCGACAACCCGCCGCAACAAACTGGTACCCCCGCTAGATACATGGCCCTTGAGGTCGCCGCTCAAAGCCCACCAAGTAAAGCCTCAAATGTCTGGTCACTGGGCTATACTATTTCCCGCCCCCGATCAGGACAGGACTTCTTCTTCGACTTCGACACTAGTGCCCCAATGGCCGCGTTGCAAAAAACCCATCGATAGCTCGGTGATCTACCAGAGGATCTGGCGCAGGCGCGATTCGATGGCTATGGGTATCCCACCGACGCTGAGGTTGGCTTATGTCGTTCACATTTGGTCAGGCTGCAAGCTCATGCTAGAGGGGAAACAATCAAAGATTACCTACCCTGGCACGGTTTAAGGAACTGTAATGGCGCCTAAGGACTCACGAAGACATGAGCGTGCTGGGCAATCCACAAGGCTGGTACACATGAGTCTACGTGACGAATGTCTCATGAACTACATAAAGTAGCTGGAAGTTTCCTTCAGGTGGTTCGATGCCCCTCGCATCAGGCGACCTCGAGACATACAACATTGTTTACATTCATTCGCCAAAGCAAACAAAGTCAAATTCAAGTTCTTGGGTACCTATATATGCCCCTTTAGCAATAATGAATGATATCAACATGTACAAGGGTAAGGCGAGGTTCCAGACCTGGGTAGGGACACGATCTGAGGATCTTTTTGGTATGTGAAAATGCCCACACATCTTCCTGCTGCTGAAGGTTGTCCTTCGTGCATGCTCCTGAATCCCGGCACGGCTCTGACTGCGCTGGTGAACAGGTGAAACCCCCCCATTCCTGATGCGTAATACTGAATCTCATAGGGCTGGATGGGCGTCTGCTAGATGCATCAGGTCCATCAACATCCTGCAGGTAAGTACCCAGGTATCCTTCCTAGTCTCAGCGACATTGCAGACGGAACTGTTTGCAAAGGCTAACAGTGGGAATCACAGAGCGGCCGGAATTAGCCCCCGTCGATGACGATGCACTAGATCAATGCCTGCGTTTTCACATGGAGTATATGAGCCCGGACGTCCTCGACCACATCAACTACATCAACGCGAGCGACCTGCACAGAGGTCTCTTTGACAACGTTTCAGGCACATACATGGACACTAATGATTCGGACAGCCAGCTTCATTTCCAGGTCTCCCTGAGCACCCTAATTGTCTTTGATCCAGATTTCTTTAGACGCATTAAGCAGCGCCGCTTCACTCTCTGGCTGGCAACGACTGACAGCCACTGGTTCTCCATTTTCATCCACGTAGATACTGCCACCGGGACTGTCCAGGACTATGCCATCAACGAGCCAGGCCAGCTGCCCGAGCTCACTGCCAACCTTGACCAGCGCCTGCGCCAGCTCCTGACCCAAGCCGGCGTCCCGTTCGCCGCGCCCGCGCCCACGCCCCTCTGGTTCCCCCAGCAGCTCGACAGCTTCAGCTGCGGCTTCCGCACCTACGAGGTCCTCCGCGTCCTCCTCGGGCGCATCAACAACCGCCTCCACAACCACGGGGCCGGCGCCGCCCTCTGGCACCCCTCCCTGCTCGACCCGCTCCCCGGCGACTTCCAGACGCAAAAGGTCCGCACCCTGATGATCGGTATCCTCGCGAGCCGCGCCATGCAGCACCAGGGCTGGCGCGCGCGCGTGGCCATCACGCCGCGCCGGCGCATCCGCGGCCTGGCGGGGCCGAGGGCGGCGGGTCCGCTGAACGCCTCGCGGGGGCTGGACGCCTTCCAGCGGCCCGAGGTGCCGGCCGTGCGGTGGGATCCTGTCACGCGGGCGCGGGGGATGGCGCGCCCGCGGGAGGAGGAGGCGGCCGACGAGGCGGACGTGGCCGGGTTGCGGCTGTTGAGGCCTGAGCAGGTCGGGACGAGCGTCACGGAGCCGGCTGATGGGCCGCGGACACGGGCGAGGACGCGATCGCAAGCTCAAGGTTTTGGAACCGCGCAGTAGGTAAGTGTCAGTGTTTTCTATCCAGGCTATGTCAGACACTAGGTACTGGGAGTGTTCCTGCCGTGGTGGGCCAAAGAGAATATGTAGTCGATCCCGCTTGAGCTGATGAGTTACAAGCCTGAGTGAAGAAGAAGCCACGTCACGAGTAGAAAGACTGTGCTGTATTCTGGTGTATGCTGATATCATGGGGAGTTGCAAAGACATTTAAAGAATATATGTGCATTCCATCATCACCTCGAACTTGAGGACGCCACTGTGAGCCGGGACTTTGAGCCGAGAGAGTAGAGATTGACACTCACTACCTACCTAGGTAGTTATCTCGATGTCAAAGTACATTTCTTCCGTCTTGAGAAGCGAGGGCGGCTAAACACGCTCGATCTTGTCCAGAAAAGTGGTCACAGACAGTCTCATGGACATTGACGTGGTTTCGGTGTCGGCGACACGTTGAGTTTCATGTCCGGACGTCAAGGTCTCCTACCAACCTCAGTCGAAGGATGAAAGTCACGCTGGACTTTCGAATAGTAGAGTCTTCCCGCATCTCCTACATATGTAGAAACTGACTAGGGATGTGACCTTCATCGAGCACTCTCGTCGTCTTTCGCGTGCTTCCCCCATGAGGACGCCTAGGCGAATGTTATCGATTTGCAAGGGTTGGCAATGTCGGCCAGATGCCGGAGGCGCGATCTTGAGCGGGGGTGATATTGTGCAACTCCATGGTCAGCCTCCCAACGTTTGGGCGGTGACCGTCGTGCAGGAGGGTTCGCCGAAGTACCGGTAGGCCTCTGCCTGCGTTCCATGGCTCGATCCCATGCTGGTTCCTTGAAGATCTTGACATGCCCACGAGGCCCAGTCAAAAGATTTCGACAGGCTTTCTCTGTGTTGTGTGTCCTCAACGCTGTATTCCTTGCGTGTCCCCGTCGAAGTATGAGCTGGGGACAACGGTAGCTTATTGTGCTCCGGCTCCCTCGTCGGAGAGAGGTCGCGGGTCTGCCATCGGCGTGCTTCTTTCAGATGGACCATCCTCGGGATCCCGCACAGGAGTTTGAGGTTCCGCGGGGCCCATCGGGTCCGCCGCCAAGCTTGTCGCCGCCGCCTCCCGCCCTGGTGCTCGCAGCATTTGTGACCGCTCCGTGGCCAGCCTCTTCCACGCCTGCCTCCTCTGCCGATCTTCAAAGTACGTGCAGAGTCTCTGATACTTGTTATCAACCTCGACCATCATGACGTTGTGTTTGTAAAGGCCTATCTCGATCCTGACGAGCAGCGCCGCCCGCGAGAGCGCCGCCGCCCGCGCGTAGGGCCTGTACCGGTCCGGGAGCGTCCCGCCGCCGCCAGAGAGCTGCCAGTACTGCCGCGGCGGCGTGCTCAAACGGCCGGCGGCGGCGGGCCCGGGGTGAGGAGGAGGAGCGGCGGCGCTGCCGCCCTCGGCCGCCGCGAGGAAGCCCGCGATTTCCCACCACGACCTCTGCCGCCGCGGCCAGACCTCGTTCGGCCGGATCATCTCCGAGTACGGCGAGGGTGCCCACACGGGCTTCACGATGGCCACCCGTTGCGAGGGCGGCAGGAGCGGGTTCACACTCTGCGCTTGCTCCAACGCCCTCATGGCGGCGTCGTACGTCCTGCAGTCGAGCAGCGCCGCCTCCATGCAGAGGACCTTCATCGTCATGCCGTCGATACGGACCATTGTCTGGCCGAGCCGTACAGGATCCATCAGGTGGCGGCTGAACCTCAGGGAACGTTTCACGAGCTTCTTCTTCATCTCGGGTATGATCTTGCCCAGATCAGCGGTTATGTATTGGTGTGCCTTGGCAAGAGGCGTCGTCAAGGGGCCTCGTGACAACTTGTTTGAGGGTCTCCATACTGCCTTCTTTGCTTTGCCAAGCACACGGCTGGGAAACATGGACGCAGCGTTTGCCTTCGGAAGGACGACTGTGCTGCACAGACTAGAATGGATTCGTGTAGACGCTGCTTGTCATTGCTGCTTCTGTTGGAGGTAGGTGTCTTTACCTGCTCAGTGAATTTTTTACATCTGCAGTCACAGGCATTTTGTAAGGGTTAGGGTCCTTGGACCGCCGACTCAAGTGCTGCCCCACACCCCAAATCCCGGAGGAGAGGCAAAGAGAGACGAAGATCAGGGACCAGAGCACATACAAAGGCGGATAGGACTCCTTCCCCCCCTAGCACAAGGCGTCCTGGAAGATCAACACACTAATTCATCCACTGTGTTGCGTGGCCTTTTCAGAAGTCACCGGGTTCTCACATCCACGTTGCAGAGACGCAAAAGATTGGCATCGTAAAGCCGTTCTGCTCATCGAATTTAACCCCCTTCAATATTTGATGGCTGCCATCTTCTTAATGTCCCAGTCAGTCAGTCAGTCAGTCAGTCAGTCAGTCAGTAAGACAGCCAATGATGCTATGGACCCCATACTAGTGTTCCCAGCCCAAATCTACATACTCTCGCCATCCAGTCCCAATTTCTTCCCGCTTGCTAATGATGGTATTGTAAAGTTCATGAAGGATATGTAGAGAAGAAACTCATCAAATCCTGAAGAGTTTCTACTCAATAGGGGGGTATATATAATCTGGCCCCTACTGCCGTATCGGGGCATGAAGCCTCCTCGTCCATGAATGATGATAGGGAACCACCCTTAGACGGAAGCATAAAAACAAAAAACACACTCGAGTAGGACCTAGAGGTCTGGGTCATCTTTGACGCAGTCCTGCTCCCGATCAAGTGGACAATTTACGGCGACCGTAAAAGCATAACCCATGGTTTCCTCTTGCCATGCAGCTTCACCAGCCCGACATGGCGTCCGTGTTTTCCTATAAAGCCCCGTTGGATCCACCCATGCCGCCGCCTCCGCCCTGTTGGCCACCGAAAAAGAAACCATCAAACAAGTCATACTGCTGTCCATCGCTGAAATCATGATGCAGGCCCTCCCAGCCCAGACCGAAGCCGAGGTCGACATTTCCCGCCTCGTCGACGCCCCCGTTGAGAGCGCCGCCACCGCCGCCGCCGCCGCCGTCACTCATAAAGCCCATCGCCGAGAGGTCATTGTAGCTCATGCCGCCCGGTCCCGCGCCGGGCGAGAACATGCCCGGCTGCTGCGCGGCCTGCGAGGCAGCGAGGAACGCAGCCATGGTCTGCGCCGCGGTCGACGCACCGCCCGCCGCTTGCTGAGCCGCAGCGGAACTGCGGCTCAGGCCGCCGCCGGCCGACCCCGGCATGCCCGTGGGCGAGCCCATCGCGGCAGAGTGAGGACCGGCGGGCGGCGTGCGGATCGCGCTCGGCGATGGCAAGAGGGACGGGTCGATGGCGGACGTGTCGGGGGTGCCCGCGACCTCTGGGGCGCTGGCGTTGCTCCTCGGCTGGCCTGGCACGTTCCGCATCAGCGAGAACCCGTCCTGCTGCTCAGCCTTGAGGTTCGGCAGGGAGTTCATGCGATACGGGCCATTGGGTGCGGTCTGAATTGGAGGCAGCTGGGGACTGGAAGACACATTGGCGTAGGCATCGTTGATGCCTGGCAGGCCCTGCTGCTGCGATAGCCTCTGGGAGAGGTGAGGCGGACGATGGCCTGTACTTGAGGCAGTGTCGCTGCGTTGCGCCCAATCTCGGTGGTCTGACACACTACCCCTAGAGCCACCTGAGTGCCTCGGCGGCAGAACCTGGCCAAAGCCGCCAGTCGAATTGGCCATCCTAATCGTTGCTCTTGCTGTGCGGTCGATTGCATCTCGGCATGCTTCGGCCGGTGGGCACTTTTCGCTCAGGTCGCTAAAGACTGACGTGGCGGCTAGCACTGTAAAATCGACTTCATCCATAGTCTGCGATTGTCAGTGTCGAGACACTCTTGTTGCACCGACGTGGAGCAGAGTAGACTTACCAAGCGGCTCCGCACGATTGGAGAGTGCCAAATCGCGTACAGATACGAAATCCCAGCCATGAAGATGTGATGAGTCGCCAGATAGGTATAATTGAGCACACCCGCCAGGTGCAGTTGCCTGTACAGCCGCATGATCTTCTGTCCAGCCTCTGCAACCTTCAGATACACTCTGTCTTCATCCTCGCGCAGCTCTGTGCTGGGGAGGCTAGGGCTGTTGATATCCATCGACGTGTTGTACTCTCCCTCAAACATGGCAGGCACACTAAGGCTCTGCCTGTAGAGCATGACAATGGCCTGCCAGTAATTGAGGTCGAGGAATTCCGTAGAGAAACCAACGCCAGTGTGCTGCTTTGTTGGTGCCGTCATCTTCCATTCGTATAATCGTTTGTCGATGTCTATCCTCCACGACCGGAAAGAGTCGAACTTGGAGAGGAATGGTGATGGAAGACTCGTGTGCATATAAGGATTTCGGACGTTCTGGCCCGATGCCCTCGCGCTCTGAGATTGCTGATACTGTAGAACCTGGAGGATTTCTGATTGCAGCAGGCGGAGTCGGAAGTAGTGATGGGCGACAAGCTTGTATGTAGGCTGACCGACCATCTCCGGAGACGGCTCCTGGAAACCCTCTGGGGTGATGAGGCCATCCTCCAGCACAGAGGGGAATTCAGTCGTGATGACCTGGTCTGAAATGCCGAACGGCCGCCCGACGCAGATGCTGACGAGTCGGTCAAACGAGTACGTCGACCACCACAGGCGTCGCCTGAGGTCTCGTATGAACTCCCTCCTTCCCCGCTCACGCAGTTGCAACTCATTCTGCGGGCCAGACTTTTCCTTCAGGCCAGAGTCCACGTCTTTGCCATCCTCGTAATGAAGACCAAGGTCAACGGCCAACCTCACGGCGACGCCGACAATATACCACAGACCTGGGGGGACGGGTCTCAACAATGCGAAATTCGCCAGGAGCAATACAGCCTGCAACTCCTCCAGCCCGCCCCCGCTGTTGTTCAGACACGCTTCCAGGTGGACAATCGCACTGGCATGGTACTCCTCGGGCTGGGCTTGCTTCGAGGACATGCGCCCCTCGCCAGGTTTCGCCGCGCTATTCTGTGTCTCCGACTTGGTGGTGGCTCCCATTATGATGCCGCTTCCGATGGCAAAGACCATGTTCAGCATGTACAGCTCTTTTGGTCCCCGCTCTGGAGTCACGGGATCGTACGCCTGCTCGAACATCCTGCTGAACTCGACCTTGTGCAAAATGGGTATCTGGGGGTTCGCATGCTCAAAATACAAGTTGACCAACGCTGTGCCGACCTCCTTGTCGGGGAACCGGGCGGGGTGGATGGTCGGTTTCGTGTGGAGCCCAAAGAAAGAATCTCGCATCGTCGTGCCGCCCGCAGAGTTCGAGTTGCCGGCGATGGGCTTCGAGGGCCGCACCCCGGCCTTGTCCGAGGTCGACTTGTTCTCGCTCACGGACGACTGCACGGCGGCGAAGACGACCCTAGCAAACGACACGCCGGATGTCGATCCCAGGTAGCGCGGGTTCGCGTTGCCCTCCTTGCCATGTGTAATGTCTGATTTTGACACCAGTCTGTGTAGACGGGCCTCATCACTCCTGTCGCTGTTTGTTCCCACTGCGGTGATGGCATCGAGCGTTTCTGACGGTGCAGCCTCGGTGGGCGATCTTACGGATATCGAGTCGGCACCCATCCGCGAGCAGTGCTCCAGGTTCTCGGCGGCAGGGAAAGGTACATTGTTGGCGCGCAGGAGCGACTCGAGCTGCTCGATCCTGGTCTCGAGGTAAAAGACATAGCTGTCATACATTGTCAACACACCGCTCAACAACCAGATGTCCCGCCGCAGCGTTTTCCCGAGACCTTCCGGGAGAGTGAAGAGACAGAGACAAGTACAACAACCTACCTGCGTGGTATCTCCTTCTTAGTGATGGGGTCATACCCAACACACGCCACATTGGCCTTCTCACAGCTCGCACAGCTGGGCAGCTTCTGGTCACACCTGTTCTTCCTCAAGCGACATCGATTGCACGCGCTCACGTTGCGGAAACTGCTGCTCTGGCCCACCTTGGCGGACCCTCCACCACCTCCACCACCTCCACCACCTCCACCACCTCCACCACCTCCGCCGCCCGACGAAACGACCACCTCTTGTCTCGACGGCCCGACATCGTGCTGGTCGCTCGTCGCGGGTGAGGGCCCGGCGGTGGCCGACTGGATGGACGGGGGCGAGTCCTTGTCCGGGGAGGAGGCCCGGTGCCGCTTGGCCGGTCGCATTTGCGGAGAGGGCGGCGAGTGCGCGGGCATGAGGGGCTCGCTGCCAGGCTGGGGCTGCTGCGTTTGGCCTTTTTTTTTTTTTTTTTTTGCGTGGGCGCGGGCAAACGGCGGGCGCGCGGATGGGCAACGCCGGATGAGACGAACAGAGCGGGCAAGCTCGCGTCTCAGGACTTGGATAGACCCGGCCGGGGAGGGCGGCAGCGGCAGCGGATCCCCCGGCACGAGGCTGAACTTTGGGCTAAAGAAAATGGAAAAAGAAAGCGCTCCTCTTGCTGCTACAGCTACTGCTGCTACCTCCCGGTCCTCTCCGGATACGCCGACTTGCGGTTCCTAGACGACGTCGACCTCGAGCTCGAGCTTCGCGACAGCGGGGGTCTGCGCCGTTGTGTAATGTGGAAATGCTTCGTGCTCGGCGCAGTTCACAGAGATAGTCGCATTGAGGCGTCTTGGGGGAGGTTCGTCTGGTCTCGATCGCGAGCGGTGTCGAAGGTTGAATCTGCACCCCGTCGCTCAGAGCTCGCATCCCGGTCGTGGACGCTGCTGCTGCTGCTGCTGCTGCTGCTGCTGTTGCTGGGCGGCGGCAATTTGGTTGATGAGAAATCCCATCTCCGCGCGCCCACACCTCGAGATTGTGCCGACTCGGAGCAAAGACCAGCCAAATCATAAACAAATGAAATGCTCAGGGTCCAATGTCAAACCTTTTTTTCCCTCCTTTTTTTTTTTTTGGCCCTTTGTCTCGTCTCTATCGGTATCGTCCTCGTGCTTCTCGGCAGGCTGTTGCAGAGGGCGTCAAGTCAAGTCACGTCAAGTCAAGGCTAAACCTTCTTCTCCTCTGTTCCCCTCTTTGAGAACCCAGGAGATCGGTCATGTAGCAGGCGCAATCAGTCGATATCGCTGCAGGGTCGCTTGACGAGGGAGGTTGTTACACGAGGAACAAGCATTCACAGCGGGACGGATGCGCGCGCTCGTCCGGGCCGGCTGGCTTCGATCCAAGGTTGGGGAGGTTGCGCAGACTGTCCTCCCGCGGGGCGAGTCTATACTGTACTGAGGGTGGTACGAGGTGCAGTACCAAGTACGGAAAGTGTATGGTCAGGCATGCGCGCACACATGCAAGCGAGCAGAGCAGCTGCGCCTATCGATAGATTTCTCGACATTTGCACTTATCGCTGCGGTGTGGTGGCACAAGTACAGTGCATACATCTGCTCAGAGATAAGGGGAAAAAAGGGCCTACCGTGCTTACCAACCTACGGTGACCAATTGGGCACTGCCTACCAGTGCTCTCCGCACCTGCTGAGAAGCCGCCACCTCGAGATGAATACATCATTGTCCAACTTCACCTTTTCTTATTAGGTATTTCCGATAGTCGCAGACAACGGTCAGTATATCTGTACCAATGCGTCGAGATACAGTCCTGCGCGTGTGTGCTCGCCGTCTATATATCGAAACCTTGCAGTGCTGGCGAATGGATAAATTGAACCTCAATCTCCGTTCATGCATCCGGGGCGCTGCAACACACTGGCGTGGCTGGCACCCTTCCACTCACTCAGTCACTGTGTCCCCTCTTCCCCCTCTCTTGTGGTCTCATGCCACCGCGTCATTCCGTGTTGGATCTTTCATAATAAAAGGCTGACCCGGCACCTGCCACTGACCAAGTAGATAAGATATCCTGCTTCAGCCCTACGCATCATTGGCCGTCCCAATCTTCAATGTTGTCTCTCCTTACCCCCCCGTCCATCGTCCTAGCGAGGCACTACTCCGTATAAGTAATCGGCTCTCAGCTTTGGTGTGGGTGTGGAATGTGGGGGGCCAGGACCGCGGCTCGTCCCATCAAAACTTCCTCCTTCCCATTGCCCAAGGATTGACCTTATTATATACATACGACAGGCCATAGCCGCAACGTTCTTCCAACTTGGGCCTCGGCCATGTTGCAGTCTCCTTGAGAGAAATCACCTGCATGGTATGCATGCTATGCATGGCCACGGAGATCCCCTGATGCTACGCAAGATCGTCGAACAAGGGACAGAAACCGGGAAACCAGAAGAGAGAGGGAAGAAAAAAAACACCCGAGATCGAGGCCCGGCCGTTGGTCCACGTGTAACCTTTTGACTTTCGGCCGTTGCGGTGAAGCCTCGCCATGTCCCAATCTGGACGTGCTCCGGGCATCGTAGGAGTAGTCGTGGCAGCAGTGGCAGCGCACGCGGTGGTTTCGAACCATTAAAGTCAAAAAGGCCAAGAACCCGCCCCGTCTTGCCTTTTTGACCACTGCTATGCTACCCGGTTTACCTGCCTAGTAATTAGATGCTGCTCTACCTAACCCACTTCGGGCGAGACGACAAACGGCTGGGCCCCCGATTCCCTTTTGTCTATTAAACTTCGAGCTCGCGCAAAACCTTGTCACGAGAGGTTCCAGACCGCCTCTCGATTGATCGGAATCCCCCCGCCCCAAAGCACGCAACGCCGCAAGTGCCAGAGTTCCCGGTCGGAGTCGGAGTCGTACTTGCGTGCCGCGAGCGCGAAGATAAGAGCCTGTTTCTTGGCCGGCAGAAACGTCCGGCACGGCAGGATTTTGCTTCTGCCGTCCCCTCTGCTGAGATGCGTTTCTTTTCAAAGTACCTCCGGCACGGCAGAAAATAGGCTTTGCTGTGCCCAAAATAGAAACAGTAAAAGTATCTCTATATTTTAATTATTTAGCCAATGGTTGTTTGCAATTTATTATTTTATTTTGCTATATATTTTAAACTTTGTTTTTTACAGCAAAGTTGCAAAAGGTAGCATTGCTATTTTTTTTTAATATAGTAGTATAGTAAAGAGTTAAATATTATAACCTAATATGCTTATTTAATTTTAAGCATATATATATATATATATATATATATATAAATTATATAAATGTTATTATTATT